>JASANF010006880.1:2500-71242 GCA_030248245.1 Trissonchulus sp. WLG1_4 | reverse complement strand
CATTTGATTCAGGTATGAATCAAATCCAGCTCTTTGCTTCAGCAAAGTGGCTTGGCCTTTTTGGAACTGCTTCGGCTTCTGGCCGAGGCTTTATTTTAACTTAACAAAAATAACATAGCACAATTCACCTGAGCTGCTGACAAAATACAAGCAAGTGTTACACATGAGAACTATGAATGTATTAATTGGTCTATTAAAGTCGCAAATTGTTATTGAACTTGTTTTGAACATTTGATTCAGGTATTGACTTGACGAATACTTGAACAGCTGGATTGAAACCCCATTCCGAATACACCCGAGATCCGTTTTGGGCAAGTGGTGTAAGCTGTAGCTGTCTCTAAGGGCTGCCAAGATCCGTTTTGGGCAAGTGCACGCCTATTCCCCCTCCCCCTTCCTTTCCTGAGCCCAGGTGGCGTCCATTCTCCGCCCCTTCTCGCCGGGTGGTGGTGGTTATATCTCTATGGGTGGCGTGGTAGACCCTCTCCTTCCTTTGCCCCTTGGTGGTGGCGGTAGCATTACCCTAATGGATACCCAAAATTTGGGTGGCCCCATGGCCCAATCTCTTTCCCCAAACCCTGGGAATGGTGTTAGCCCACACGGCGTGGAAATGGGGGGTCCTACGCCCCTCAGTGAACCCGCCCAGACCTTGATGGACAATGACTTTGATGACCAATGCTATTTTGGGCCTGAAATTGGCATGGGGGAAGCCCCAATTTTTGACAATCGAGAAACAATTGACCGTGCCCTGGTTCTACATTTGGGCCAAGCAGCAGATTTTTTGCGATACAACGAGGGGGACCTCGCCGAACTCATTTCCCAAAGCCTGCCCAGAGAAAAGTGGCCTCAAAATCTCTTTAAATATAAGGGGCGGTACTTAGCCCTAGTTTTTGACAACAAGGGGATCCGAGACTCAATTTTGGAGGAAGGAAAAGTCCCCTTGGGTGGTGCCATGTTTAAACCTGAACCTGTCCCGGAGGGTGACGGACTTCGACGCCTGATTTTGTACCTTCACCGGGTCCCAATTGGTCACCCACATAGTTATGTCCAGGGCTGGTTGGAATCGAAGGGGGTCCGTGTAACGGGTCAATTCCGGTGGATTCGGCACCCAGGCACTGAGATAGGCACCCGGGGGAGATCTGTCCCAATAGCCATCCCTATGGGAATGAAGGTCCCTGGGTTTGCCCTGTATCCTCTCCCTGGTGGCCGGGCAACGATGAAGGTGAAGCTGTGGCACCGGGGCATTGGGCGGTGGTGTCAACGCTGCCTTAGAGAGGGCCACGAGGCGGGGGTTTGTCCCGAAAATCAGCAACGGAGGCGACGATGGGAGACACTACGCACCCAAGGGGGTAACGACCATGACCATCTATCCCAGGCCCTGACCCAAATGGCGGTTCCCGAAGGTGACCTAGTCCCAATTTCCACGGAACCCCCCAAACGGCTCATTTCCATCACCAGTCAACAGTCAGAGAACGTCCCCCCTGCGGAATCCCCCGATGAAACGGCAATAACGCCTGGGCAACCCCCCCAACCTATAGACTGGGCAAAAGAGACCGAGCGGGCCTTGACCCCTGAGCCCTTGGGAGTGGAACCCACCCTGATCGATCTTGAGGGCCCCCCCTTGGTGGAACCGGAGCAACCCTTGACCTCACCCGGGGGACCAGATACAGGACCTTCTGACCTCCAAATTTCCCATGGGGCCCAAAATCAACCCATGGAACCCAAGGGTCCCAAGGATCCCTCCCAAATCCATTGGCCCTCGGAGCTAGTTAAGGCGTCGCAGACCCACGGGAAGAGGTATGGGGGATCCCTTTTTCGCTTTTTCCGGAAAAAGTACGGACTTAGCAACCACCACCCCTCCCCATTCACAAAATCGGGTCAAAAGTTCCCCACTAACGAACATTTCTATTTCTGGCGGAAAGCAGGGGAACTGGGGGACCCCCGATCCCAACGGGCAATCCTGGCCAACCACGACCCAGTCCGCGCCAAGGGTATCGGGGATGCTGTGTCCGGGGCCCGGGAAAAGGTGGACCAGTGGGAGTCCCAGGGGAAATTTTGGGCGATGTGGGACGGGCTGAACGCGAAGTTCCGCCAAAATCGGAAGCTGCGGCTGGAGCTCTTCAGGACGGAAGGAAGCCGGTGCGTCGAATGCAGCCCCACTGATGCCGTATGGGGGTGCGGATGGGATTTGGCGGACGAGGAATCGAAGGATCCAGACAAATGGACCGGCCGCAATTCTCTGGGCGAAATGCTGACAATGCTGCGGGAACGGATGATGGCAGATCCGGAGTTCTCCGATGACGTTGCCAATTGTCGGAAGAACCGCAAATCCAGCATCGATTCCAGCAAGCGACGACGCCAGTCGCCAACCGATCAGCCGTCCAAGATCCCTAGAGAATGAGTATGTCTCTGTATTAGCCCTCTCCCAAGGCCGTAGTCCAGAGTTTTTTCCCTTCTTCTCTTTTCTATGGCTTTTACTTTGATTAGCATAAATTCTACAAGCTTGAACAATTTTCAAAAAATAGATTTAGTTTTTCAACATGTTAAAAATTATGATTTTATCTTTATACAAGAAACGAATTTAACAGAAGGAAAATTTGAACGATACTTTAACCATATTTTTGAACTAAATTTTCATGTATACCATAGTTTTTGCTCCATACACAAAGGAGAAGGAATTTGCACTTTGGTAAATAGGCGTTTTATTTCCACTAAAATTGACAAAACAGGCGAAATTCCAGGCAGACTTTTAATTATAAAGTTGAAAGTAGATCAGAAGGAAATTGTTCTTGCGAATGTTTACGCCCCCGGAAAGCCGTTTAAAAGACCGACCTTTTTTAATCATATTTCTAATGATTTTAATGCAAAAATTAATGGAGATTTTAATTTTCTCGGAGGAGACTTGAATTTTGTCGAAAATTTAAGTTTAGACAGGACTTCTGTTCATAATTCAAAATCAGCTCGTTTAGCCGCCAAAAGAGGCTCCAAAAATTTTGATATTCTAAAAGAAAAATTTGGCATCAAAGATATTTTTAGAGAAAAATACCCCGAAAAAATAATTTTTAGTTACGACTCTACCTGGGAGGGCACCAGGACCAGAATTGACAGAATTTATGCTAATCAGCCTTGTGTAGATGCGTGCTTAAAAATTGAAGTGAAGCAAAATTCTTTTTCAGATCATAAGTCATTAATTTATCATTTTGACCAAAAATTGGTAGCTCAAACAAGAGGTCCTTCTTACTGGAAATTGAATCCGAAAATACTAGTTAGCGGTGAAATTATTTTACATATTTGGAACTTAATTTCTGATTATAAGGCAAAAATGGAGAATCTTGCTTCACTAGATATTCTACGACTTTGGAAGAATTTCAAGAAGACATGTCAAAATTATTTTATACTTGAAAGTAAAAAAGCTAGCAAATGGAAAAGAGAAGAAATTCGAAAATTGGAACTGGAATTAGATAAAGCTAAAAAAATCAAAAATAGACAAACTATTTCTATGGCTAAAAAGAAACTAAGAGCATATGAGTTAGAAGAAATTGAAAACTGCCTAAAAAAGGCTCAAAAATTTAATGTCTTAACCGAAAATTATTCTTTAAATACTGCAAAAAAGTTAGAAAAACGTGCAGGTCAAGCACGATATTTTTATTCCTTGGAAAATGAAAATGGCTTTTTATTTTATAAAAATATGGATATTTTGAGAGAAACCAGAAAACACTATGAAAATCTTTTTAACGACCGAGAAATTGATCAAATTGAGTTGAAAAATTTTTTAGAAAAAGTAGATAAAAGAATTTCGACCGATCAGCGTACGATATTAGACCAAAAAATTACTGTAGACGAAATTATAGATGCTATTAGTTCTTTTAAGACAGGAAAAACTCCTGGTTACGATGGCCTTGGCATAGAGTTTTATAATCATTTTCTCGATGATGTATCAGAACTTTTGTGTATTGTGTATGATGCATGTTTTGACATTGGGCAACTTGAGGATAGCATGTATGAGGGAATCATTTCTCTATTGTTCAAAAACAAAGGATCTAGAGCAAAACTTCAGAACTGGAGGCCTTTGACAATGTTAAATTTAGATTATAAAATTCTGACCAAAATTCTCACGAAAAGATTGAGCAAAGTAATGGAAACTCTTATAGATTTGGACCAAACTTGTGCTGTACCAGGAAGGGATATAAGAGATGGAATTTTTTCCTTAAAAACTATTTTCGATTGGTCAAAATACAAGAAAAGCAAGTGCATTTTTCTCTCAGTTGATCAAAAATCGGCTTTTGACCTAGTAGAATGGGATTTTTTACATGCCGTAATAAAACATTACGGTTTCGGCGAAAATTTTCGAAAATGGATTGAAATTATTTATAAACGAAACTTCGTCAAAAGCTCAGTTATGGTGAATGGGTATGTATCAACCCAAATTGACTTGAAACGAGGAATAAGACAGGGTTGCCCATTGTCACCTTTATTGTATGTTTTGTGTAATGAAGTGTTTTTATGTAATGTTCGAGCAAATTTAAACATAAAAGGCGTAATAGTGAACGGAAATGAGAAAAAAGTAACAGCATATGCCGATGATACAAATTTTACTGTTTCTGATACTTCTTCAATTGATGAAATCATGAACATGTATAAAAAATATGAAAATGTTTCTGGAGCAGTTTTGAAAACAGAAAAAACTAGATTGATAGAAATTGGTGAGAGAAATCGAAATAACATAAGTACTAACTGGAATAAGTATCGTTGTAATGAATGTATTGTGTTCGGTATGAACCTTACTAATCTTGGCTTTGAAAATGAACAAATTAACCAAAAAGTGTCAGATATAGGGGACGAAATTGGAGCTGCATTTCCGGCCGATTCCACGTCATATTTTGCAAAAATTAGCTGTTTGAACACATATTTTTTGTCTAAAGTTTGGTACTTTACCTGGTTTATTACTCCAAACGAGAACATGGTGAAAAAAGTAGAGAAGGCAATGGAAAAATATGTTTGGCACCCCTCTTCTCGAAACAAAATAACATCTAAAAAAGCAGTTTTGCCTAAAAATCGAGGTGGAATCGGACTACCAGAAATTAATTGTAAAATTCAAAGCCAAAGATTAGCATGGTTAATAAGACGGAAATTTGGCAAACCGCAGGCGTGGCATAACTGTTTTGATTACTTCTATAATGATATGTTAAAGTATGGTCCTAGAAAACGAAACTTAATGGTTCCCAAATTTTATGTAGAGCTAAAAAAGGCGGAAGAAAATTTAGGCATTAGTTTTACTGATAGCCATGTTAAAATTGGGGAAACATTTTTCTCTCCGGAAAAAATAACTAGTAAACCAATTTATGAGGAGATTTTGATGAAAACGTTTTTTCAAAATTTAAAAGTAACTGAAAACATGTGGAATCAGTTTTATAATTTTTCGCAAGATGAATGGAATAATATTTGGGAAAATGCAAAAACTAGATATGTAAGTCCTCATGCTAGAAACTTACATATTGAATCAATACATAACGTTTTGTATACAAATGATCGAAAATCTAAAATTGATGTTAGAAATTTGGGATTTTGTGATTATTGCACCCAGGTATATGGGATGATAGAAACAGAAGATGTTGAACATGTTTTTATGCTATGTCCTAGAGTACAGGGTTTTTGGACCAAAGTATGGAATTACATCGACAAAATTAATAGTCCCCGTGATAATAGTTCGGTTTTTTCTCATTGTATTGAGACTATTTTGTTTGGAGTTTGGCCTAAAAATAGAAAACTAAGAAATTCGTTGAATCTTATTTTACAAGAAGCAAAACAAGCTATTTGGTACTCAAGAAGCATTTTTTGGAGCGGTCTTTGAGTTTCTTAATGATGTTTGTTTAAAGTGTGATAGTAAAAGAATTGTTATATAGAAAAAGTAAAATGGAAGATAATTTAGGGCATGTATTTGGATTAATTCAGTAAGAAGGACCTTTGGAGTAAATTTTGGTAAAATGATAAATTAATGACTTATGAAAAAGAATTTTGCTTCACTTCATTTAAGCACGCATCTACACAAGGCTGATAATAATTATTGTCCTGGTGCCTTCAGGTAAGTATAACTAAAAATTTTGGGTGTTTTTCTCTAAAAATATCTTTGATGAAATTTTTCTTTTAGAATATAAAATTTTTGGAGCCTCTTTTGGCGGTAAACGAGCTGATTGAATTATGAAAGAAGTCCTGTCTAAATTAAATTTTGACAAAATTCAAGTCTCCTCCGAGAAAATTAAAATCTCCATTATTTTTGCTTAAATCATTAGAAATATGATTAAAAAAGGTCGGTCTTTTAAAAGGCTTTCCGGGGCTAAACATTGAAATCCTTTGATTACTTTCAACTTTATAATTAAAATCTGCCTGGAATTTGTGTTTTGTCAATTTTGTGGAAATAAAACGTATTTACCAAGTGCAATTCCTTCTCCTTTGTGTATGGAGAAAAACTATGGTATACTGAAAATTTAGTTCAAAAATATGATTAAATATCGTTCAAATTTTCCTTCTGTTAAATTCGTTTTATAAAGATAAAATCAAAATTTTTAAATGTTGAAAAACTAAATCTATTTTTTGAAAATTGTTCAAGCTTGTAGAATTTATGCTAATCAAGAAAAAGCCATAGAAAGAGAGAAGGGAAAAACTCTGATAGCTGGGAGAGGGCTTACAGAGACCATCTCTAGGATTTGGACGGCTGATCGTTGGCGACGTCTCGCTGCTGGATCCTGATTCGGTTCTTCCATGGCAACTTCGGAGACTCCGGTCATCCGCCCGAGCATTGTCAGCATCTCGCCCAGAGGCGTCCATTGTCTGGATCCTTCGATTCGTCCGCCAAATCCCATCCGCACCCCATACGTGTGCTGAAGCTTCCTTCCGTCCTGAAGAGCTCCAGCCGCAGCTCCGTTTGCGGATCGCGCACCCGTCCAATCCCCAAATTCCCTGGGACTCCCATGGTCCACCTTTTCCCGGGCCCCGACAATCCCCGATCCCTTGCGAGGGTTTTGGAAGTGCCGTGGGACCCCTGCTTTCCGCAGAAATAGAAATGTCGTTAGTGGGAATTTGCGATTAATGGGGAGGGGACGATTTTCGGAAAAACGAAAAGGGAACTCTCGGGCTACTAGGATGGGGGGATGGGTGGGGTGGGTGAAGAAAGGCTGGCGGGGGAAGGTCGAGGGGGGAAGAGGGCGGAGGGGGAGGGGGGTTGCGAGGGGGGGGAGGAAAAAGCGGGGGAAATAAGCTCGGGGGCGCCCCTTACCCCCCTAAGACCCCCCCCCTCCACCCCCCCAGGACCGACTACCCCTCATTACAATACCTGAATCAAATGGGTTAAAACCGAAGAACTAGCCACCTAATTTTTTTCCGGAAACAGTTTGAAAATTTAGCTGCGAGAAAATGTGCACGTTTGCATTCAACCATGAATGCAAGATAGCAATCATATGTTGACTGGATACATGTTCAGACGTGATTTCAAATTTTGCTAGTGAAAAAGTTGAAAGAGCACTGTTTTACAGCAAGATTCAGCCAGCATTTCGTCAAGTCTACCAGCAATTGCCAATCCCTCAAAAAGCATGCGCGGACGGCCATAGCCAACAGCGGCTCGCCTTTTGACGTTCTTTTTCACCTGAAAGGTCACTGCGGGATCACAATTGGAAAATTGAAACAATAGACTTTGTCAAAACAAGTTCAATAACAAACGGTCACTACAGGTCACAATTGGAAAACTGAAACAATAGACTTTGTCAAAACAAGTTCAATAACAAAAGGTCACCACGGAATCACAATTGGAAAATTGAAACAATAGATTGGCAAAACAAGTTCAATAACAAAAGGTCACCACGGAATCACAATTGGAAAATTGAAACAATAGACTGTCAAAACAAGTTCAATAACAATTTGCGACTTTAATAGACCAATTAATACATTCATAGTTCTCATGTGTAACACTTGCTTGTATTTTGTCAGCAGCTCAGGTGAATTGTGCTATTTTATTTTTGTAAAGTTAAAATAAAGCCTCGGCCAGAAGCCGAAGCAGTTCCAAAAAGGCCAAGCCACTTTGCCGAAGCAAAGAGCTGGATTTGATTCATACCTGAATCAAATGGAGTCTATAGATTTTATTTACAATAAATATATACACAGACAGTTCCAAT
Organism: Trissonchulus sp. WLG1_4; assembly: GCA_030248245.1. Taxonomy (NCBI): domain Eukaryota; kingdom Metazoa; phylum Nematoda; class Enoplea; order Enoplida; family Ironidae; genus Trissonchulus; species Trissonchulus sp. WLG1_4. The sequence goes on along the minus strand of JASANF010006880.1, from coordinate 63,080 downwards.
TATCAATGCATACAGTGTTATTAGAAGAACAATACTTTATATGTGCTTAATATCGTTTCAATACTAACCTATAATATCTGCTTAAAGCTATATGTGGTCTTAATTCTTTGTGAGATAACATAACTAATGCAAATCTACTACACAGCATAGTTTTGAACTCGGCCTCAAACTTATTGGGTCAATTCAATACTAACTTAGTATATCTGCATCAATCCATCTATGATCTTAAGTTTTTGTTAGCTAGCATAACTGATGTAGACCTACTACACAGCATAGTTTCGAAAGATTTGGCAAGAGTCGTATGTAAGATATAAGTCTCTGAACCTGGTCTGTCTTCATAAAAAATATTTTCACTGTTGCTTCTATATAGAGCCGTATAGCTCATTTCTTTCGTTCTCAAATCCCTAAACAGCCGTCTTGCCTTACCTAGACAACATTTTATTCCTGCTTAATTCTTAAATTATCCCTCAGAACTTTTATTTCTACATACCTATCTACCTGTTGACGGCTGTTTTCCTAAGAAACATGTTTTGGAAAATAAGACAAATTAACAAAAGCATCTACAAATATGCAATATCAATACAATTTATCCAACACAAATTATGCAAAAAACAAATTACCAACTAAAGCACAGTGAGACATATATTCACTTAAAAATACTACAAAGACATTTCGAAGTTGCCATTATTCAAAACAAAAAGTCCATAATTTCCTGTGAAATTTTTGACAGCCACCTCATAGTCTAGAGCGTCTATTCGGTTAAACAATTTTCCAATACTTTTTGTGAACAAATCCCATGGATTTTTATCCTTTTTAGATCTATAGAAAATACTTCTTGAATACCAAATAGCTTGTTTTGCTTCTTGTAAAATTAGGTTTAACGAATTTCTAAGCTTTCTGTTTTTCGGCCAAACTCCAAACAAAATATTCTCTATGCAATGAGAAAACACTGAACTATTATCACGGGGCCTATTAATTTTGTCAATATAGTCCCATACTTTGGTCCAAAAACCCTGTACTCTAGGACATAGCATGAAAACATGTTCAACATTCTCTGTTTCTATCATTCCATATACCTGGGTGCAATAATCACAAAATTCTAAATTTCTCACATCAATTTTAGATTTTCGTTCATTTGTATACAAAACATTATGAATTGACTCAATGTGTAAATTTCTGGCATGAGGACTTACGTATCTGGTTTTTGCATTTTCCCAAATATTCTCCCATTCATCTTGTGAAAAGTTATATAACTGGTTCCACATGTTTTCAGTTACTTTTAAATTTTGAAAAAATGTTTTCATCAGATCTCCTCATAATGTTTACTAGTAATTTTTAGGAGAGAAAAACGTTTCCCATTTTAACATGGCTATCAGTAAAACTAATGCTAATTTTTCTTCGCTTTTTTAATCTCTACATAAAATTTAGGAACTTAATTTGTTTTCTAGGACCATATTTAACATGTCTTATAAAAGTAATCAAAACCAATGCCAAGCTGGTTTACCAAACTTGTTATTAACAAGCATCTTTGTTGATTTTACATTTGTTTTGGAAAAGCTTTAGGTTTTTTTTGGGCAAACTTTGGCCTTTTCAACTTTTTTACTATCTTTGGACTATAACCGGTAATAATTTTGACAAAAAATAGTTTCAATTTTCCAATTGTGACCTGTAGTGACCTTTTGTTATTGAACTTGTTTTGACAAAGTCTATTGTTTCAGTTTTCCAATTGTGACCTGTAGTGACCGTTTGTTATTGAACTTGTTTTGACAAAGTCTATTGTTTCAATTTTCCAATTGTGATCCCGCAGTGACCTTTCAGGTGAAAAAGAACGTCAAAAGGCGAGCCGCTGTTGGCTATGGCCGTCCGCGCATGCTTTTTGAGGGATTGGCAATTGCTGGTAGACTTGACGAAATGCTGGCTGAATCTTGCTGTAAAACAGTGCTCTTTCAACTTTTTCACTAGCAAAATTTGAAATCACGTCTGAACATGTATCCAGTCAACATATGATTGCTATCTTGCATTCATGGTTGAATGCAAACGTGCACATTTTCTCGCAGCTAAATTTTCAAACTGTTTCCGGAAAAAAATTCGGTGGCTAGTTCTTCGGTTTTAACCCATTTGATTCAGGTATGAATCAAATCCAGCTCTTTGCTTCGGCAAAGTGGCTTGGCCTTTTTGGAACTGCTTCGGCTTCTGGCCGAGGCTTTATTTTAACTTTACAAAAATAAAATAGCACAATTCACCTGAGCTGCTGACAAAATACAAGCAAGTGTTACACATGAGAACTATGAATGTATTAATTGGTCTATTAAAGTCGCAAATTGTTATTGAACTTGTTTTGACAGTCTATTGTTTCAATTTTCCAATTGTGATTCCGTGGTGACCTTTTGTTATTGAACTTGTTTTGACAATCTATTGTTTCAATTTTCCAATTGTGACCTGTAGTGACCTTTTGTTATTGAACTTGTTTTGACAAAGTCTATTGTTTCAGTTTTCCAATTGTGACCTGTAGTGACCGTTTGTTATTGAACTTGTTTTGACAAAGTCTATTGTTTCAATTTTCCAATTGTGATCCCGCAGTGACCTTTCAGGTGAAAAAGAACGTCAAAAGGCGAGCCGCTGTTGGCTATGGCCGTCCGCGCATGCTTTTTGAGGGATTGGCAATTGCTGGTAGACTTGACGAAATGCTGGCTGAATCTTGCTGTAAAACAGTGCTCTTTCAACTTTTTCACTAGCAAAATTTGAAATCACGTCTGAACATGTATCCAGTCAACATATGATTGCTATCTTGCATTCATGGTTGAATGCAAACGTGCACATTTTCTCGCAGCTAAATTTTCAAACTGTTTCCGGAAAAAAATTAGGTGGCTAGTTCTTCGGTTTTAACCCATTTGATTCAGGTATTGACTTGACGAATACTTGAACAGCTGGATTAAAACCCCTTTCCGAAAAACACCCGAGATCCGTTTTGGGCAAGAGGTGTTAGTGTAACTGTCTCTTAGGGCTGCCGAGATCCGTTTTGGGCAAGTGCACGCCTGTTTCCCTTCCCCCCTTTCCCTCCCTGAGCCTTATGGCGTCCGACCCCCGCCCTTTCCCGCCGGGTGGTGGTGGTAATAGCTCTATGGGTGGCGTGGTGAACCCGGTCCTAGCCCAAGGGGGTGGCCCCCATGATGATACCCCTCCTGTGGGTGGCCCTGTGGCCCAAACTTCCGCCCTGGTGGTATAGGGAGTGGCGGTAGCCCAAACTCTGCAACGCTGCATGCCCGGGAGGAACCGTTCCTAACCCCATGGACTCTGACCCGACGGCAGATGCCTCTGCTACTATGGTCCCGAAGTGGGTATGGGGGAGGCCCCAACTTTTGACAGCAAGGAGACGATGGAGCGTGCTTTGGTCATTCATTTGGGCCAAGCTGCGGACTTTTTGAGATTGGTGAGGGGGAATTGGCTGAGCGGTCGCCCAAAGCCTGCCCCGGGAACAGTGGCCCCAAAACCTTTTCCGCTACAAGGGGAGGTCCTGCCCTGTGTTCGACACAAGGGAACCAGACATTTCTGAAGAAGGGAAAATCCCCTGGGAGGGCCCTATTAAGCCTGAACCCGTCCGGAGGGCGATGGACTGAGACGGCTTCCTTTATCTACACGAATCCCGTGGCTCCAAGTTATGTCCAAGGGTGGCTGAGTCAAGGGGGTCAAGTGACGGGAGAGTTCCGTTGGATCCGGCACCCGGCACTGAGATAGGCTCCGGGGGAGGTCGTCCCAATAGCCATCCCAATGGGCCTAAAAATTCCTGGTTTTGCCTTACCCCCTCCCTGGTGGGCGGGCGAGATGAAGGTGAAACTTTGGCAGGGGTGGGCGTGGTGCACGTGCCTAGGGAGGGCCATGAGGCGGGGGTATGTCCCCAAGACCAGCAGCGGAGGAGACGATGGGAGACCCAACGCACCCAAGGGGCAACGGACAACGAACCTTACCCTCCGCCCCAGGTCCCGATTCCAATAGCGGTCCCCCAGGAAGAGCTGGTCCCAATTTCTAGTCAACCCCCCAGTCGACTCATCTCCGTCACTAGCCAGCAGTCCGCCGGCGACCCCCTTATCGGACCCTCCGATGCACCATCGATAACCCCAGGGCGACCCCCCGAACCGATTGACTGGGCGAAGGAAACGGAGCGGGCCCTGACCCCTGAGCCGGTGGGAATTGAGCCTACCCTGATTGACCTGGAAGGCCCATTTGAGGGGGAGAAGGCGCAACCCTTGGCCTACCCCGGGAACAGGACTTTCTGACTCTCAAACCTCGGCCCAGGTCCCAAAGCCCAAAACGGTGACCCACCCGAACCCCAGGATTCCAAGGCCCCCAGGCCACTGGCCCACAGAGCTGGCTAAGGCATCCCTTACCCATGGGAAGAGAAGGGGGGTCCCTGTCGGTTTTCCGGAAAAAATATGGGCTGAGTACCCCACCTTCCCCTTTCACAAAATCGGGCAACGGTTTCCACCAATGAACATTCTATTTCTGGCGAAAAGCGGGGGAGGGCCGATCCAGCGGGCAATCCTGTCCAATGATCCCAGTCCGCAAGGGTGGGGACGGGGGGAAAAGGTGACTGTGGGAGTCCAGGAAATTGGGCATTGGACGGTGGGCAAGTGCAAACCGAGGCGGTTGACTCCGAGAAGGGCGCGTGAATGCGAGATCTGGGGGAGGGACTGGCGACGAGGAATCCAAGGATCCTGCCAAATGGACCGGACGGAATTCCTTGGGCGAGATGCTGACGATCCTGCGTGAGCGCATGTGAGAGTCGATAGTGCGTGGAAGAGAAGTCCCGCCAGCAAACGACGACGTCAATCGCCAATTGATCAGCCGTCCAAGATCCCTCGAGAGTAGTGTCTCTGTTTAGTCCTCCAAGGCGTAGTCCAGAGTTTTCCTTCCTCTCTTTTCTATGGCATTTACTTTGATTAGCATAAATTCTACAAGCTTGAACAATTTCCAAAAAATAGATTTAGTTTTTCAGCATGTAGAAACTTGTTTGTTTTTTACAGGAAACAAACTTAACTGAAGGAAAATTGAGCGATACTTATATGAAAATTTTCATTTAACCATAGTTTTTGCCTGTAAAAAAGGAGAAGGATGAAAAGCGATCCACAAAATTACAAAACAGGGAAACCAGGTAGATTTTAATATAAAGTTGAAAGAGACAAAAGGAAAGTCAAATGTCCGTTTAAAAGATTAACATTTTGAAGATTTTAGTGCAAAAATAAGAGATTTAATTTCTGAGGAGACTGAATTTATCGAAAATTTAACTCTAGACAGGACCTGTTCATATTCAAAATCAGTTGGCAAAAGGCCAAAAGTTTGATTTCTGAAAGAAAAAGGCATCAAAGATTTTTAGAGAAAAACACCCTGAAAAATTAATTTTTAGCTATGACTCTACATGGGAAGGCACAGGACGACTGACGGATTTATGCTAATCAGCTTGTATAAGCTGCTTAAGAATTGAAGTGAAGCAAAATTCTTTTTCAGATCATAAGTCATTAATTTATCATTTCGACCAAAAATTGATAGCCCAAACAAGAGGTCCTTCTTATTGGAAATTTAACTCAAAATTACTAGTTAAACCAGAAACATTTGGGACATATGGAATGCAATTCTGAATATAAAAGAAAAATGGAGAACTTGCTTCACTAGATTTAATACTTGGAAAAATTCAAGAAATTATGTCAAAATTATTTTATACTTGAAGGTAAAAAAGCTAGTAAACGGAAAAGAGAGGAAATCAGAAAACTGGAATTGGAATTAGACAAAGCTAAGCATCTCAGAAATAAACAAACTATTTCTCTGGCTAAAAAGAAACTAAGAGCATCGAGTAGAAGAAATTGAAAACTGCCTAAAAAAGGCTCAAAAGTTTAACGTCTTAACGAAAATTATTCTTTAAACACTGCAAAAAAGTAGAAAAACGTGCGGAAGAGATTTTTTATTCCTTGGAAAAGAAAAGGGTTGTATTTTATAAAAATATGGATATTTTGAAAGAAACAAGAAATTATTATGAAAAACTTTTTAAAAACGCAAATTGATCATATGAGTGAAAAAGTTAGAAAAGAGATATAAAAATTACGCCAGATGAGTATGAGGAGAAATATGTGATGAAATATAGTAGCTCGTTCAACACGGAAAAACTCCTGGTTAGATGGCTTGGCATAGAGTTATTTTTTGGAAGATATGTGAATTTATTTTTTGTGTATAATGAGTTTTGACATTGGGCAACTTGAGACAGCATGTATGAGGAATTTTTCTTGCTATTCAAAAACAAAGGTTAGAGAAATACAAACTAGTTTGACATGTTAAATTAGATTACAAAATTCTAACAAAAATTTTAACTAAAAGATTGAGCAAAGTGATGAAACTTTAATGATTGACCAAACCTGGCAGTCCAGGAAGGGATATAGAGATGGAATTTTTTCCTTAAAAACTATTTCGATTAACAAAAAAGGAAAGCTTTTTCTCTCAGTGGATCAAAAATCGCTTTTGATCTGTAGAATGGATTTTTCATGCCGTCATAAAACATTACGGTTTTGGTGAAAACTTCAGAAAATGGATTGAGATTATTTATAAACGAAACTTGTCAAAAGCTAGTTATGGTGAATGGTATGTATCAACTCAATTGATTAAAACGAGGAATGACAAGGTTGCATTGTCACCTTATTGTATGTTCTCTGTAATGAAATATTTTTGTGTAATATTAGGGCTAACTCACGTGTTAGAGGCATAATAGTGAACGGAATTGAGAAAAAAGTAACAGCATATGCTGACGATACAAATTTTACTGTTTCTGATGTTTCTTCAATCGATGAAATTATGAACATGTATGAGAAATATGAAAAGGTATCTGGAGCAGTTTTAAAAACCGAAAAAACCAAATTGATCGAAATTGGTGATAGTAATCGAGATATTATGAGTACGAGTTGGAATAGGTATTGTTGTAATGAATGTACAGTTTTTGGTATGACCCTTACTAATCTTGGCTTTGAAAATGAGCAAACCAATCTAAAAGTATCGGATTTAGGAGACGAAATTAATGCTGCGTTTCCAGCCGACTCCACTTCGTTTTTTGCAAAAATTAGCTGTTTGAACACGTACTTTTTGTCAAGACTTTGGTATTTTACCTGGTTTATCACTCCAAACGAATACATTACTAAAAAACTTGAAAAGGCAATGGAAAAATATGTTTGGCATCCCTCTTCTCGAAACAAAATAACGTCTAAAAAAGCAGTTTTGCCTAAAAATCGAGGTGGAATCGGACTGCCAGAAATCAATTGCAAAATTCAAAGCCAAAGATTGGTTTGGCTAATAAGACGAAAATTTGGTAAACGTCAGGCTTGGCATATTGGTTTTGATTACTTCTATAATGACATGTTAAATTATGGTCCTAGAAAACGAAATTTAATGGTTCCTAAATTTTATGTAGAGCTGAAACAGGCTGAAGAAAAGTTAGGCATTAATTTTACTGATAGCCATGTCAAAATTGGGGAAACGTTTTTCTCTCCTGAAAAAATTACTAGTAAACCTATTTATGAGGAGATTCTGATGAAAACATTTTTTCAAAATTTAAAAGTAACTGAAAACATGTGGAACCAGTTATATAATTTTTCGCAAGATGAATGGGAGAATATCTGGGAAAATGCAAAAACTAGATATGTAAGTCCACATGCCAGAAATTTACATATTGAGTCAATTCATAATGTTTTGTATACAAATGAACGAAAATCCAAAATTGATGTTAGAAACTTAGAATTTTGTGATTATTGCACACAGGTTTATGGCATGATAGAAACAGAGAATGTTGAACACGTTTTTATGTTATGCCCCAGAGTCCAGGGTTTTTGGACCAAAGTATGGGATTACATTGATAAAATTAATAGGCCCCGTGATACTTCTTCAGTGTTTTCACATTGCATCGAGAATATTCTTTTTGGAGTTTGGCCAAAAAACAGAAAACTTAGAAATTCGTTAAATCTAATTTTACAAGAAGCAAAACAAGCCATTTGGTATTCAAGAAGTATTTTCTATAGATCTAAAAAGGATAAAAATCCATGGGACTTGTTCACAAAAAGTATTGGAAAATTGTTTGACCGAATAGACGCTCTAGACTATGAGGTGGCTGTCAAAAATTTTACAGGAAGTTATGGACTTTTTGTTTTGAATAATGGCAACTTCGAAATGTCTTTGTAGGATTTTTTTTGAGTGAATACATATATGTATGTCTCACTGTTTCTTTAGTTGGTAATTTGTTGTTGCATAAACTGTGTTGTATTATTGTATTGATATTGCATAATTGTAGATTGTGATGTTTTTGTTAACTTGTAATTTTTCTTTCAAAACATGTTTCTTAGGAAAACAGCCGTCAACAGGTAGATAGGTATGTAGAAATAAAAGTTCTGAGGGATAGTTTGAGAATTAAGCAGGAATAAAAGGTTGTCTAGGTAAGGCTAGACGGCTGTTTAGGGATTTGAGAATGAAAGAAATGAGCTATACGGCTCTATGTAGATGCAACAGTGAAAATACTTTTTATGAAGATAGACCGGGTTCAGAGAGTTATATCTTACAAACGACTCTCGCCAAATCTTTCAAAACTATGCTGTGTAGTAGATCTACATCTGTTATGTTAGCTGACAAAAACTTAAGATCATAGATGGATTGATGCAGATATTATAGGTTAGTATTGAATTGACCCATGAGTTTGAGGCTGAGTTCGAAACTATGCTGTGTAGTAGATCTGCATTTATTGTGTTGGCTTCCAAAACATTAAGACCACAGATAGCTTCAAGCAGATATTATAGGTTAGTATTGAAATGATATTAAGCACATAACATGCATTGTTCTATTAATAAAACTGTATGCATTGATAATTGGAACTGTCTGTGTATATATTTATTGTAAATAAAATCTATAGACTCCATTTGATTCAGGTATGAATCAAATCCAGCTCTTTGCTTCGGCAAAGTGGCTTGGCCTTTTTGGAACTGCTTCGGCTTCTGGCCGAGGCTTTATTTTAACTTAACAAAAATAAAATAGCACAATTCACCTGAGCTGCTGACAAAATACAAGCAAGTGTTACACATGAGAACTATGAATGTATTAATTGGTCTATTAAAGTCGCAAATTGTTATTGAACTTGTTTTGACAGTCTATTGTTTCAATTTTCCAATTGTGATTCCGTGGTGACCTTTTGTTATTGAACTTGTTTTGCCAATCTATTGTTTCAATTTTCCAATTGTGACCTGTAGTGACCTTTTGTTATTGAACTTGTTTTGACAAAGTCTATTGTTTCAGTTTTCCAATTGTGACCTGTAGTGACCGTTTGTTATTGAACTTGTTTTGACAAAGTCTATTGTTTCAATTTTCCAATTGTGATCCCGCAGTGACCTTTCAGGTGAAAAAGAACGTCAAAAGGCGAGCCGCTGTTGGCTATGGCCGTCCGCGCATGCTTTTTGAGGGATTGGCAATTGCTGGTAGACTTGACGAAATGCTGGCTGAATCTTGCTGTAAAACAGTGCTCTTTCAACTTTTTCACTAGCAAAATTTGAAATCACGTCTGAACATGTATCCAGTCAACATATGATTGCTATCTTGCATTCATGGTTAAATGCAAACGTGCACATTTTCTCGCAGCTAAATTTTCAAACTGTTTCCGGAAAAAAATTAGGTGGCTAGTTCTTCGGTTTTAACCCATTTGATTCAGGTGAATTGTTGAAAAATTTCCAATTTAAGACGTATGACTTATGTAATTAAAATAACTAGCCCAAAAAAGTTTAAAAAAATTCCAAAAAATGTTTTGGGTCTGTATTCACCGATTTTTGCATGATTATGGGTTATTGCGAGTTGCAAAATTTTATTATTCTTGCATTGAATGGCATGACAAAAATTTACCGTTGGTTACTGGTTGGTACTTCGTTACCAAAATAGCGAAGCTTTGCCCTAAAGAATCAAGTAAATTGCAAGACTGGATCTTCCTACAGGACAGTCTATTCATACTTACAGCCCTATGTCCCTTCAACCGACAAACTTACAAAATAATCACGCCACGATCTCAACTTCTACACTATTAGTGTCGATTATTTAGCAATTTGGTCAGCTGAACGGACATACGGCTATAGGCATAAATCGGCCCTAATGCCAGAAAACCATCCCGAATATTAAAAATATAGTGGGTAGCGACAGGTCTAACTTCCTTTGAAGCAAATTCTTCCAAGTGATTTAGCTTCCGAATATGTTTTGCATTCAAAATTACTGATACTGGTGCAGACCGCAAGGCTGGTCGTGGCCATGGATAAGAACTCCATAAATTTTGCATGAAATTGCTGCTTGTTGCATTTTTTCTCGTATTTCGTTATTTCGTCACTGTGATAAAAATATTCCGCATGCAGTCAAGCAATTTATACCAAAGGCACGTTGATGTGTTATAAAAGTGCTGGTATGCTTAACTAAACGTAATATTTTGGCATATTTTTACAATGAGCAAAAGTTCGCCTCAAATTTTGCTAAAAAGTCAAGAAACGGCAGTTTTTATGACTTTGGTAGGCTGTAACTAACAAAATAATCTACCTTTTCGCTCAATTCGAAAAAGGTGTAGGGCAAATTTATTTGGCTACTGTCGAATATGCTTTCTTTGCATTCTTATGAACTGAACAGGGTATTTGTTACTTCAACTAAAATCACTCATTGTGCTCAGAAATGACGGATTATTTAAAATTTTTTAGTTTAGTTAAATAGGGCCTCATTGGGGCCAGCTAATATTATATTAAGCACAGTTTGCCCGCACCCGTTGAAAAAATGGCGGACAAAAGATTAAAAAATGCCATTTCAGGAGACTGAAAAAAATTTGCAATTTTTGAAGGGGTTTATTAACACTGCCAATGCTCTTGGCTGCTGTGACATATACTAACCAAATTTTGCGGATATAATAAATGCATAAGGGACTATATGTATGTAAACTATGGTGCCAAGTGATTATTGGTATTTTGTGATATAGGCATGAGAAGTCAGAATTGAGGTAAAAAAACTTCAAAGTTACAGATCGCCTAGAATGACTAACAGAAATATGTCATATTTTAGCTAAAAAAGTTTTTAAAATAAAATGGGTTAGACCTTTTTTGAATGGCGTGTTTGAGTAGTGTAAGAGCCACAAAAATTTGCATACAATTTTGTAAGTCCTCGAAAAATACACAAAAAAATCCAGTGTTTGAGCTATAAATTAGCCGTAAAAGTTTGAATCAATGTCAAAATTTGCTGAAATATTGCTATTTGTATTCGCAATGTTCGTGCAAAATTTGATTATGTTCGATCGAGTAACTTTTGAATTATTGCAAAAACTTTGAAAACGTAACTACCACCTTAAGTGATATAAAGTTGAGTGAACTTCAGAAAACATCATTGTCACCTAAACAAAGTGTAAGGGTTGCACACTGAGGAAAATGAACCTAGCTCAAGAATATTCAAAATTGGAATTTTTTCGTTTCAATTTAGTTTTGTCCTGTTGCCTGCGTTAGTCAAGCTTCAGCTTGCTAACCTTCATGTACATTAAACTTTGATACCAAGTTTCTACTGTTTCACGTTCAATAGTTTGTCTTCATTTGTTATTGTCTTCAAACATTTGTCTCAACAGTTAGAATTTTAGCTAAGCAAGGAAAAATTTCTCCTCTACGGTCATAATGAAAAATATAGAAAATATGTTTATTATACACCAAATATTTTTAAATATTATTATATTACCAAATATTATTAAAATTGCATGAACTTGTTTCTCATGAAACTCTAATAAAGTTTGCTCTCGTTAGGAAAACATTTACAATTGATTTTAGTGGGTCTATTCCTTAAGATTTGTAATTTCTAATAAATATAATTTCTAATATATACTAATTTCTAATAATCTACATTATTTTGTCATTATAAGCATTGTTTAAAAACATATGTTTAAAAATAATCTTTGCCTTGGTGGTGCAAACGTTTTTGACGGCTATTAAAAAGTGAAAGTTGAAAGTTTACTATATTTTAATTAAAAATAGCATTAAATATAGCCCATTATAATTAATGGCCTAACTTGTTTTAATTTTCCCAAAAAAAATTGAGCTAATTTTTTTAATATTTTTGAAATTCTTTTTCCTAACATTAACTGATGTCGACAATATCTGCTGGCGTACGTAGGCGGGGAACCAAAGAACTGAAGGACTGTCCGTCACAAATGCCAATTATGCCGTTGCCCTATTGCATTGAAGTAATAGTATGCAGATTTCAAGTTCGTAGAGATATATTACGGAAAACTGAACGAACTTCTGAATAGTAAAGAACGACGCAAAGTCACTGAGAAAGTTTGCTGCTAAGGTTGAAAGTCATATGGGGAGCCTAGAAGCTCCAGGTAAAGATACCAGTGATGAAAACTTTACTTCCATCGTGTTTTTGAAAGCTACCAGATGCAGTTTTGAAGCCAATAGAGATGCTGAAAGACGAGTCAACAGAAAAAGGAAGACAAAAGTTATGTCTTGAAACGTTATCAGCTTTTGTCAACCGGGTTGAACGCGTGATGAAGATTACAATCGACTTATCCAACCATTGCCGCCAAGAAACTTCTGCCGACACCCTGTGTGCATCAGGGAAGTTTTGATCAGGGAAGTTTTGAAAAAACAACAGGCAGAAACAAAGAAACGGTGAGTGCAACAGATTCAAAGGCAAGACGGACGATCAAGTAAAAGGGACTTAAAGGGACGAGCTGAACATTTTTGCGCCTACTACAAAGAAAATCACTTAATCAATGTCAGAAGTTCAAGACCTCCTAAGGAAAAATTCAACGCTCTCAAAAAAATGCAGCAATTGCCTAAAAGATGGATACAATAAAGCCATGTCCAAACGTGAGAAACCCTGCTTTTACTGCAAACAAGTCAAAAAACACCAGTCGTCGTTATGCTTCACAATTGGCGTCAATGGGCAACGGAATGGAGAACATTTGAATGTCGCCTTTGCAGATAGCAAAGAAACCAGCCAACCAGCCACTGAATCTTAAAAACACCACACCACAAACCCTCCCAAAAAACACCCCTCCACCCCCCCCCCAAAAAAAAACACCTCCGACCACCCCGCTATTGGCGCTATACGTTACTAGTTAGTTTTGCTATATGCGATATTTTTATTTCGTCAACCAGAGCACAAACAATTAGTTAAAAACAGTTTTAAACTTCTGTTTGTTTATTGAGGGATCGTATACGTAGTAGAAAGTACAAAAATTTTAAAACAAGCTAGCCAAATAGCGCCTAATTAACGCAAATAGCACCCTCAGGTGCTACAAGCGCTTTTCAAAATTAGCATCACTATATAAAGCGAAAATAACACAATCACCAACTGGGCCCGGTTTCATAAACCATAAATTGCAATTCATTAGTATCACTGGTGCAACATTAAAAATCGAGTATAACTTGGCCTTTACATAATGTTTCTGCTAGAAATTTTCATGACAGATAGCCAGTATGTTACACCACATGTGGTTAAAATCTCACAATAGTCAAGTTATCCAGTGAAAACTATAGCTAACTTGAAGTCATTCATTAGTTGCAAATATTAGTGAATTTTTAAAACCACTAATATTTACTAATATTTGGGACTAATGACTGACTTTGACTTAGCTAGACTTTTGTCTGCATGAAGCAAACGTAACAAAAGTTCACACACACATTATCTAACATATTGGCAATATGTCGTAAACATTTCCAACAGAAGCATTAAGCTAACGCAAAGTTATAACTTATTTTCTAGCTTATATCCGTGTTACTAATGAATCGCTACTGATCTTTTATGAAAGAGGGCTCAGTTGGTAGAGCGTTAGGCTAGGAAACTAGCAATAGGTGGTTCGAATCCCCTCTGGGGCCTGTTGCACCAATATACAAATGTTACAATTGTAACAAATGTGAAATGTTACAAATGTTACAATTGTAGCCTTTGTAAAAGTTTGCAAAAAAAATTTTACAAGTGTCACAAACGTTACAAATTTCACAATTGGGAAATTTGTTAATTTCACAATTGCGAAATTTGTTGAAAAAATTTCACAATTGTGAAAAAAATTACAATTGTTACAATTGTGAAAACATTTTGTTGCAGACTAACGTTTATAACATTTGTAAAGACAAATCCATATTCTAATTATAATTCTAAGATAAGGCTAATTTTTTGTTGATATTGTATAATTTTTGATAAACTTGCATAGTTGCGTTTAAATCATTACATATTGAATTTGTTTATTTCTTACTGACAAACATTTTCTACTTTTACGTTTGATGATGTGTTAGTGCTGCCGTTTTTCAATATCAAGAGTACATAATAGGATCCTGTCATGCACTCTTGTTAATATGTAATTTTGTTTCCGAACTCGACAGCAAAATGCAAAAAACGGCCTTTTTTTGAGCCTGACGAATTTGAGTGACTGCTATTGCCTTCACTGCAAACGCCATGGGCGAAAATTCAAAAAAAAGAATCAAAAGGTCGATATATGACAGTAAACTATCGACTGGTATAAAAATCAGCTTTGTCACGTTTAACAAAAATTTCGGATGAAGGACTGAAGAGACGCTTTGTGCACACAATAAATTGTTTTGTGGGCCTATGATTTCTATGTTAAGCGGAATTTTTAAGAACCCCTAGTCACAGAGTTCTAGAAACTTGTTAAAATTCGCAAAGGAGGTGAAAATATATATAAGGCCACCTTAAAACAGGGCCCTTAGCGTGCCCGTATGTGGCTCAATATTTGTAAGCATTAATATAGTAGAGCAGCCAAATGTGAACCACCTAAATTTTTTCACTCAAAATGCTGACTTGGTTCAAGTGTTTTCATAATTTAGTTAGGCAAATCACCTAAAAATTTACTGCGATAATACCTGATAATGAACGCAAGTTTTTTCAAAATTTCGTCCCACGATATTCATTTTAAGGCCGTCTGAAACGGAAAATTAGGGTTTGGTGCACAGTTGGAGCCAGGGCAAAAAGTGAACCGGCCATGCCCTTGATTGCACCAGGCCGCCTTTCAAGGTATTGAGCAATGTTCAAGCAAAGTTGTTGAACGTTCTTGAACCATGCATATTGTAGCAAAAGGTGTAAACTGCAAGTGTATAAAAAATTTTAAGATCAGTTCAGTGTATGATGTAAAAATGCATATACAAAAAAGGCACTAGAATGACAGCATAAAACCTTAAATTCGGCATTTACTTGAAATTTGATATAAAAATTTTCAAAAACAGTCTTCCCAGACATAAGGATGTTGCTCAGCAGCACTGTTAAAACTGTCTGTTACAAATTCTAAACTTTTCAATGTATTTTGTCCCTAAACTGCACCAACAACCATTGATGCATGGGGGCCAAAAGTGCACCAGTTTTGGAGACCGTAAAAGTCTCAATAAGAGAACGAGTTTTGTCTTGTTGTTCGTTATAGAGTTGCTCCGTTGTGTTCTCAAAAAAAACCCGAGCTAAAAATGCTCCTGCATAGCTGTGTAATGAGGATTACTACGTTGATGCAAAATAAGGGACCTGGTGTACTTTAGGATCAAGGGTGGTGCACATTAGGGCCAAATTCTAGCATTAGGTGCTTTACTAAAACAGCTTTTCATACGTTTTGAGTGCAGCTTCAAGTTGCAGAATTAGCATATTCGAAATCAGCGTCTAGCAGCAGCAGTAGTAGAACTAGTTGTGGATGTGGTAACTGGTTGTAGCTCCAGTAACAGTACCAGTAGCAACTGTGGTAGTAGTAGTAGTAGTCGTAGCTGCAGCAGCAGCAGTAGTGGTAGTGGCAGTCGTCGTCGTAACTGCAGCAGCAGCAGCAGCAGTAGTGGTCCTGGTAGTCGTAGCGGTAATGGTGCTGTAGTTGTCAGTTGTAGTTTCTGTTGTAATTGGAGCAGCCTGACTTGCTGGTGTTAATGAAGTTGTTGTCGCAGTAAAGCTCGTAGTTGTAGGTTCTTGTTGTTGATGCTGTCGAAAATGTTGCAAGCTCATCATTTTTTCAGGTTTCATTTTTTGTCATCTTGTTGTTTCTTCCTACATACCTATCACAGTGAAAAAACATTGTGTTTAGTAATTCAATTCAAACAAAAATAAAATGCCCGTGAATCTAAGTAATTGGTGATAATAATAATTGTAATTGGTAAAAAATAATATTTAGTAATTGTCACTGAAGCAAGAAACGGTGACTCACGAAGAGAAAATAGGCAAAAAATTACTCTTTACCGCACACCATCTCTTGGAACGTCACTTTTCCAAATTGTGTTACCTACCCACGCATGAACTATAAGAAAGGTATGTCCTATTTCTGCCCTAAATATACCTTGGGCCTGTGGATCCGTAAGGACCCATCAGTAGTCACCATCAGAAAATAAGCAAGCACACCCCACGGAATGCCATACCACTCGTCAACTAAAACACAACGAGTGAAAATAAAAATTAAATAAACAATAGCGTAGGTAAAGCGATAGATTACATTAGGGACATAGGTAAGAGGTGTTAGATCCTAAGATAAGGTAAGTATTTAGTAGGTGCAATACTATCTTCTCCAGACCGTAACCCCAATGTAGGCGACTCATCAGTGGATCTACAAAGAGGTACATGCTTTTGAAGTTTGTAAAAATAAAAATGTGAAAATTTGTATATAAAAAAAGGTTTCGTCGCCGATCGCCTCAAACTAGGTGAAGATTAGTAACTAAATATTTAATGTATATACTTAATATGCAGTACATAATAATTATATAAAACAATTTATTGTCAATTTTTATGAACTGATAGAAATATATACAGACCAGGCATTTCGAAGTCCATATTTTTTGTGTATTGCATGCAAGTTACAGGTCTTCAGAATGCTTTGCCTGATTTTTCTTTTGGTGGAATTTTTAGGTAAAACTTTTCTAGTGAGTATTCTTAATCTATGCAAAAAATGTTTAAAATGATCATCAAGTTTTGCGTAACGTATAATATCACTACAGTACGTACCATATGCGCAAGTGTCAGCTATATTACCACGTAAATCTGGAAGCGACACTATTCAATTGAAAATCATCCCTTTTATCAAAATTTTTTGTCACAAATATATTGTTATGTACAGATATAGAAATATCAAACACGTTAGCGTTTTTATTACTGTCATTAACTTTGTTGAGGGTAAGAGAGTTAGGGTATATCGTTTTAGCAGCTTCTTCAAATTTATCTTTATCGTTAATAGCAGTAATATCATCAATATATCTGTACATATATTTCAAATTCTGAATAAATTATCGTTACGGAATAGTTTGTTTTTCATGATATAATATAATAATAATAATAAATATAATATATAATTTCATTTATACTCATAACTAAAAAGCGTCAGATTTGCAATGAATGGTCCAACATTCGTTCCCAATGGTATACCAATAACTTGTCTAAAAATTCCATCTCCACAAGCGAAGAAGCTGTTATCAATTATCCAGCTTGTTAGTTCATAGATTTTATTTTTTTTCTATCTACATTTTTTCTATATTAACTCCGTTAGTTTTATTAGTATACCAATTGGCAGAATTTTTTTGAAGTGCCAACATACTATGTTGCGTAAACGTTATATTGTATACATGTTTCATGTTTGTTTTCATTTCATCGTGCTGCAGATTAGTAAACAATTGTCCGAAATCAAAGGTATTAACGCTATGAGCGTTACCGGATGCATTCAAATCATTGATGTCCTCTAAAATCTTATTGTTACTGTTAATTATCTAGTAGGGACTAACCTTGTACGAACTATTTTTACCGAGGTTGCATAAATACTCTACTTTTTTTCTGGATTCGTTTTAGGCCATAACTGAGACTAACAGATACTTGCTTAGTGCAACATCGGCTGCTAGAAATAATGGTTCGGAATTCTATTGGATTCTTATGAAATTTAGGGATAATTTGTATAAAAGGCAGCTGCTTGTTTTCTGTGTCAACGGGAAATCCGAGGTTAGCTGATTCCAAGCAAATTTTATTGATAATTTCATCCAAGTTAACATTAACCTGTGTGTAGGATCCGACATTGTTAGTAACCCCAATTTCCTTCAAAACATGATCAATATAGAATTTTTTACATATTATTGCAAAATTCTGTGCTGCTTTATCTACAACAGTAAAAACAACTTTTTTGTTTTTTTTTTTTTTTTTTTTTTTTTAATTTTTTATTTGTTTTTTTTTTTTTTTTTTTTTTGTTTTTAAAATTTTTTTTCTTTTGATAAAATTTCATGTTTCCATTCATTGTTTTCTGCATCGAATCTGTTGGGTTTCTTAGCAATTTTAGCTATATATTTATCAAGTCCGCGTTTAATTTCTGTGAAAACGCTAGCGCTATCTGGTTGTGTTTTGAGTCTATATTTAGTTCCCTTACTAATTAATTCTCTCAATTGTGCGTTATCTATAACATTACAATCACCAGTAATAATGTGTTGATGATGTGTGTCCTTGAAAAGAGACATAAAGCAGTTACAATCATTGCTGTTATTCATCCAATTTCTTATGCTAACGTTTTCAAGTGTTTGTCTATAGTTGAACAAAAGTGAACCCAGTGTCCCATCATAAGAAAAGAGTGTCATGGGATTGCTATCTCCAATTTTAGTTTGTTCAGGAAACTTTGCAATGACATTTTTGTTTTTGAAGATTTTGCTAATATTAATTTTGTGTAAAATTTTGTTAGCAAAATGAAAAACAATTTCGCTTCGTTTGTCTTTTGGAATGACGTTGTTGTCATGTTTGTGTAGTTTATATTTGCATAAGTCCTTAATTATGTCGATATGGTTACCTCTGTTTAAGTTCGAGTCAATCAATGTGATGTATAGTTAGCTTAAGTGTGCTTTATATAATTTAAAAATGCATCTGACTGCAATTTTTCTCAATTCCTTAGGGTCATGGTTATAAGTATTGTTTATTTCGTTTATGAAACTATCAACGTCAAAGTCGGTATTTCTATCACTCCTATTTTTTTAGTCAGCGTTTTTTGTTGATTCTCTCAATCTTATTGAAAATACAGTATGTAGGCTCATCAGTTTGTTCATTTCTTATTCAGTCCATATGGGTACGTAGCGTCTTAATCCAGTAATCTTCTCTGATTAGTCTGTTTCGCTTGTTAATCTCTTCGTCATTTAGATCAGTAAGTTTTTCTATAATCTTCACATTATAGTTTTTGCAGTCTTTGCTGAAACTATAATGTGAAGATTATAGAAAATTCGCTATTCGCTAACTTATTGAACATTTTTGTACTTTTTACTACGTATACTTTCCCTCAATAAAAAACTTTAAAATTGTTTTCAAATTTTAGTATAGCAGTAAATCCAAAGACCCAGTAACACATGAAATGACTCGTCATTAGAATCGAATAGAAGGCTAATAACTTTTTGTGTTTAATGTTGGTGATTTTGTATTTTTACAAAATATTCAGATGAAATTAATCAGGTTTTAATTTGAAAGATGTTTACCTGTTGTCAGTACAATTTCTGTGAAAATCACAATATTTTACTACATCAACAAAGCTAAACTCTTTGAATAGTTTTTTGCCCCTACAACAGCGATGGAGATTTGTCGCTGTCAGTTATTTGCAAATAATGCATTCTCTCTCTCCTGGCCTAAAAATTTAACTGAGTTTGAAAAATTATTGTTAACATTATGTTGCAGCACACTGAACTTATTAATATCAACCAGCTGGTCAACATGGCGGACAACATAGACAACAATACAATTGTCACGAAAACCTTATTTCAATACCATCCTTTATCTGTTGCTGCATTTCTTGGCATTGATGCCATAGCAGGACTAGGTTTACCGGCGTATATAATTGTTCTTTACTTGATTGTAAAATATCGAAAACAAAAATTTCCTGGTACGTTTTATATTCTAATGGTAACAATGGGTTTAGCAGATATTGGTTGCTTAATTGCTATTTTGCATTTCTAAATGCAGGTATCATTTTTGGTGAAGAAAATTTACCGTATTGGTATGTTAAACTGTGGGGAATGATTTGGGAGTGTATTAATAATGCTTCAACTAATCACATATTTTACATAGCGCTAAATAGCTTGTTGGCTGTGTATCAGCCGCAGTGTTATGAAAAATATTTTAACAAATGGACACTGGGTTTGATTATTTTTTCTTCTTATGGTATTGAATTTTTCTATGCCATTTGGATGTACAAATGTACTATATTTATGCACGTTATAAAGTTAGCCTATTCACATACGTATGACAAAAATTCTTGCGCTATGCTGACTCTACAAGGACGTATGCTACAAGATATAATTTGTATCAGTGCGTCGTTAATAGTTAATGTTGCAACATTTGTTAAAATACGCCAGATTTGCAAAAAAGTAGCATCACAGAACAGCACAGTTAACCAAAAACAAGAAATTAGAATGCTTTTTCAGTTTACCAGCATATTTTTGTTTTTTGCCGGTTCACAAGGTATGTTTTGGGTTGTTGATCTGTGGATACAACCAGGTGAGGGAAATGCTTTACAACTGTTTCATACGTTCGCATTTGTGACCCACACTTCGGTTAATCCGTTTTTTCTAATGCTTTTTGGTACTGATCTCAAAGAGTTGGTTTTCAAAAAAAAGAACACGACTTCACATGGTAGTCTTGCTACGAATCGTTAGAATTATTCAGCGTTTCAAAAGCCCTATAAATGTTTACCTGACGGTGGAAAACACAACGTAATTATGTATTTTTTATAAGTTTATGGATTGTCTGCCTTATGGTAGCACTAAATTGCAACTATTCCAGTGTAAAAAAATTTCGTCAGTAAAGATTAGCCTAAATTCCAAAAGCTCCATGATTTGCGGTAAAAAGTGGCGTCAGTGACCACACGCCTTATAGGAAATTAATTTTTGTTTGGTATCTGATACCCTAGTTAATAATAAGATATATATTACCAAGTGTTTATACTGGTAAAAGTATGGCACTCTTACCATTGGCTAGCTTGGCAGCGCGCTAGATGCCCTGCAATATAACGGCTAAAAAAGGGACCCAAACGGAACCCGGTTCCAAATTCGAAAATGGAATCCACAAGGTAACCAAACGGGCCCTCCGGGTAACAAATCAGATCCAGATACCCAAACAGACCTCAAGTAACCGATTGGGGAACATAGCGTATCTAATTGGCAAATGGGCGTACCCAAACGCGAACCAGGCACCCAATTGGGGCCCCGATACCCAAACGGGACTTTTTTTATATCCAACAGCCAATCAGATTGAAGCAGCTTTCAGCTCCGCCTACAAATAAGCTACCGTAATCCCACTTGCAGCAGCATATGTGACGTTGCCAATAATGCTGTTTTCAACGTATTTATGTATTTTGATACTTATATAAATGCCAATGATTTGCTTTATGGCAGTACTAGATTGCAACTAATGCAGTGTAAAAAAAATTCGTCAGTAATGATCAGCCTAAATTCCAAAAGCTCCATGATTTGCGGAAAAAAGTGGCGTCAGTGACCACACGCCTTATCGGAAATTAATTTTTGTTTGGTATTAAAAGTGTCCGAGACTCTAGTTTATAATAAGATATATAATAGCAAGGGTACGTAAAAGGGAAGAGTGTGACACTTTTGCCTATCGTAGCTAATTGCTAGGCACAATGCTACGGCCGAAATAGCCATTTTACGCCTAGATTTCAGGAGAGGAGGTACCCCCTCCTCGAATCAAGACATGCCTTAGCTCCAAGGGCTCCCCTGAAATCAGGGAAGTGACGAACTGCCTTGATTTCAGGGGGAGTTATGTACCCCCCTCGGTTCAACACACTAACAGCACAAACTCGGTGGTGTCTTGATTTCAGGGGGGATAGCCCCCCTCGTTTCAGTACTTTACAAGCTCACCACAGAGTTTCAGCAGACCACCAGCTTGAACTCTGAAATTAAGACACCACCGAGTTTGTGCTGGTAGTCTGCTGAAACGAAAGGGAGTACTCCCTCTAAAATCAAAACACTTGACTGATTTGAGGGGGCCCCCTCGAATCAAGACGTCTTGATTCCAGGGGGGGTACCCATTTTGAAATCAAGGCGTAAAACGACTATTTTGGCCGGAGCATCGTTCTAGCCGATTAGCTAGGATAGGGAAGAGTGTCATACTTTTCTCTAATATGTATTCTTTATAATACCTATAACATTTAATTGTAACTGTCCTAGATAACTATGAAATGAAATGAAATGAAATTTATTGCAATAAAAGCATAATATCCTAGTATTTAGGGACTTTATATGCAACTTGTTTACACACAATTTCAAAGTAATATTAGATGGGAGCAGTCACACAATAAGAAACACAACAAATAAGAACAGTACGCTGACCAGTAGAAAAACAGAAATTGACGTTTGCAAGCGTGGCTGGCCAATCAGTATTCCACGTTTTTACTATAACTAAATATTAGGTGACTTAGGTCACAATCTCAGCCTCTGATACAAGTCCGTTCTGCGGCTAAAAGCGGCCATTAAATATTTGTTCAAAGTTTTAATAGTTGATGGATCAGGGTTGCTCATTAGCTTAATAAATTGTTGGAAATTTTGAGGGCTAGACACACTGAAAGTCACTATGAGCAGGGCAATCTAATAAAAAAATGTAGTTCATTCTCAACTGTCCTCATGTCACAGACTCTGCATACGCTGGTCACGTGTATGGGATGGAGTGGAGTGAAGTGCGATGGTCTATGTTATGTCAAGTTAATTTTGGGATGTTAACGTATTGGTTGGTTACTACATAAATGTATTTAGTGTAATAGATGTTGTATTTGCTATGTCTTAGCTGTTTTTGGTTTATTTTAGTCTCAAAATACCGTTTCAAAGCACAATCCATAACCGTTTATGTTTTTGTGTTTTGATTGATATTTAATAATTGTTGTTTTGTGTGACCTGTTTGTGGACACTGTTGTTGTTGGCTTTGTGGACACTTTTAGCGTCGTTTTAATAAATATCTTTAACACTCATGTCTGTCTAATTAGATGAGTATGTACTTATGCAAGCATAGAGTTGATCTGAAAACTATTACCAGTTTAAAATAATAGATTATGCTCAACAACAACAATTATGTATTTGGTTAATCCTGTGACGTCCTGAGGTTTTTTCTCTAGGGAGCCAGACTTTGACAGTTTTTTGGCCATTACTCGAGCTACGTGCGTCATAGAGAACTGGCAAAATTGCCATTCGATAATGAATTTGATAGTGAACAAAACATAATGAGTCAAGTAACACTTAGTTTGTAGGGTCTTGGTTGGGGGGTTTATTTGGGGGGTGTTTTTTGGGGCTTGAGGGAATTGAATTTCCTTTTAGAAATATAAATAGAAAATTGCGGCAACATTTGGCTATTTTTAGACATTTTTTGGCTTTTTGCTTCTTTTTAAAGTATTTCACGGCGATCTTGGGCAATTTTTAAATGTTTGGGCACCTTTCGTGGAGGGAGGCTTGTCCCGGTGGGTCAAATCTGAGGTGGGCTTGTCCCGGAGTATCAATTCTGGGGGGGCTTGCCCCCCCAGACCCTCCATTCATTTACATTTGTGTTTATTCAATATTAAGTCATTGTGAACACCCCAGACTAATAGCTGAACTGATTCAGAAAAATGTAATAGACCTAAGGAGAAATCGTTAAGTAGTGTGTGGATCTTCAATTCAAAGAATACACAGTCAGTTTTGAAACTAGTATCATTTAATGCCTTTTTTATTGTAAATAAAATGATTTAACGGCAAGTAATCAAATAAAATGAAAAACCTGACATTGATGCTGTTACTGAAACGAAACTAGATAATAGTATTAGTGATGTTTGCATAGTCTCCTCCGAGACCGTCATGGTGCGGTGATGCTTTAGTTGTTCGAAATGATTTTTCAGTTTTATTACAATCACCAAAAAATGGTCTCCAAGGACAATCTTTAATAATAGACTTATTCTATAATAATCAGATTATAAGATTTGGTATTATATATCGTCCATCTTATGATAATAATCATGAATTATACTTAGCTGATATAACCTATGCAGTAACTACGAGTCCACTGGTTATAATTAATTAAGATTTCATTTGAAGCAGTTTTGACTGGGAAAGGTTTACGTCGATTAGCCAGGCACAAAAAAATTGTATATGTATATAAAAATGTATATGATGTATATGGTTTGGGTTTAGTTAATTATGTTTCCGAACCTACTAGGTATAGTGCCCCCATATGTTAGATTTAATCTTGACAAATGAACAAATGTTGATAGAAAAGTTTGCAGTTGGACCACCTTTTGTGACCAGTGATCATTGTGCT
The DNA here is from genome assembly GCA_030248245.1 of Trissonchulus sp. WLG1_4. Lineage (NCBI taxonomy): Eukaryota > Metazoa > Nematoda > Enoplea > Enoplida > Ironidae > Trissonchulus > Trissonchulus sp. WLG1_4. The sequence goes on along the minus strand of JASANF010006880.1, from coordinate 38,798 downwards.
TTATGTGCTGATATACAGTGTACTGTATGCTCGCCTGAATTTACTTGGTATTATAGTTATAATGAATTAGTTATGACCAAAAACTTCTTGAAGTACCATTCATAAAAAAGTTTTTTAATTATGCCAAATCGAAATTAAGGTATAAACCGTCTATACAGGGAATTAAGCAGTGTCGCGGTTACAGATGAACAAAAGTGTTTTGTGTTTCGTGACTATTTTGCTTGTGTATATAAATCTGAGACACACTCATTACCATACATACCATATTACCATATAATGTTGGGGGGGGAAGGCATAAAAGAAATTACGTTGACATTGTGTATTTGGATATTGAAATGGCTTTCAATCAAGTTCCACATAAAAACTTATATTAAAGTTATATAATGTTGGGATTCGAGGAACTTTATTGGATGGGATAGAGTTTTATTGGTGGTAGACGACAACGTGACAAAATAAAAATTCTTTTTCAGAATTGAAATATTTAATTAGTTGCGTCTCACAGTTCTCAGTATTGGGACCGACCTTGTTTTTACTTTATATTAATGGTATTGCTGAAGCAGTTAGCTGTTTTAAAATTAAAAATTTTACTGATGATGGTAACTTATATTTTTCGTACTCTTAATTGGGAGGTAACTCTGGGTTACAGCGGGATTTAAAAAATTTGATGAATTGGCTAGATATAATCAAAATTAATGTAGCAGTGCATAAATGTGCGGTTTTACATGTGGGATATAACAATCCGCGTGATCTATATTTTTTGGCAAATCAACAGCTTCCAATTGTTGATTGCATAAAAGATTTAGAAGTAAAGTTTTCGAATTCTTTGAAATTTTCAGACCATATAAGTGCTATTACCAAAAAGGTCTAATGAAATCTATTTTGTTACTGTGATAAATTTTTGCGTTCAAGGTCCTAAAATTCTAATCGGGTTATTTTGTATTAATATTCGTCCACTGTTAGAATATGCATCTGAAGTGTGGCATCCATTGTTATTGAATTAGTCCAGAGAGTTTCTTCTAGCTTTTATGGGGACAAGAATTATCTCATGAAGAACGTTTAGTTTACTATTACTTTGTTTCTTTGCTTCATTGTGGTCTTTTATTTCTCCGATGTTGTAATATGTCGTGAGTAAATTATTTCGTCATTTCATTAAGGGTCTAGTACGCACCGTTTTTTTTAATAATACGCGCTCAAAGTTGTACCTCACCCTAGAGTATTTAACACAGCAACCGTGCGAATGCCATAGTTGACTGCTAGAAATAAACTACAATATCTGCTTTACCTGATGCACAAAAAATTGACTGACGGAGTTGCTTCCAAATATCATAATGAAGAAATCGCCATGAAAAATTACTACTTTTGCGATGAAAATAAGTCAATTTTTACATTGCTTAATCAAGCAAAGGCTTTGTTTTGTGGCATTAGGACTAAAATTTTGTCACTAAATGCAATGATCTTCGGTTAGATAATAAATATTTTTGAACATCAGTTGACTAGAATAAGCTAGCAAAGTTTGGGTTGGGTGCCTGAGGTTTACAGTGCACATAAAAGGGTTAATTTAAGACGCTTGTTCTGTAAGCGTCGACCCTACCACGGACGTAAAAAATCGACCATCTCCGATTTAGTTCAAATTTAAGTGTATTGTAGGGTAATATAAGTGGAAAAAATTTGAACTGAGGATTTGCCCAGCGGCGGCTTGGTTTTCGAGATATACCCTCTTGAAGTTGATTCACTAAAAAATTTTTCAAAAATTTGGCCGTTTTTGCACTAAAGCCCATACCTCAGCCCACATAGCGTCCTAACTTTCAATACTTTGACAAAGTATAGTCCGTAAATGTGGCTCAGAGCACAAATTTTGAAATTGTAGTAGCATCTCCACACCCGTCTATTAAACCACACGTTTTGTAAAATTTTAGTTTTTTGCTGATCTCAATTTTGTATATTTGGCTTCACCGCCTCTCCCATGAGTAACTTTCCCTATGGCCCTTACTATGAGAATAAGTTACCATATAAATCTCATGACAATGCAAAATTTTAGCCAAATCAAACTGCGACCAATATATCAAATAATGAGCCAAATATGGTGCGTTGTCTGCAGTGCGACAGTGAATGCAAGTAAAGTGCCTCAAAATAAGTTGGTACTTATTGCTGTTGCGCTCATGGTTTGTTTCGAATTTAGACCCATATTAGTGATACTCTATATTACTAATGATAAAATTTAACAAAATTCTTTCTGATAGTCAAACTAACGACTTGTTTTCTTAAAAATGTCAAAAGCTGTACATATTTTCCCGTACTGCCATATTCGAGCCAGTTTTTGAGAAGTCACGAAACAGCCCAAGTTTGATCTCTTGCATGTATGATAGTGTAGTGGGGTTGTACAGCATCTCTCCTTTTGAAGTCGATTGTGTCACCTTTAGGCCTGGAAAGGGGAGCCGGAAGGTACTGTACGTTTACGTGCATTATAGGGGTAGCCTACCCATGGGCAGTGCAGCCAAAACGGTTTTAGATAGACGCTTGACGTTTTGTATCCGAATATAAACCCGCTGTGCATTGCAGCATGCTATAAATTTTGTTTTAGCCGGAGCTGGTGCAACCCCTGTCGCCCCCTTGAAAACATGCTTTTTTGTGATTTTGCCAATGTATAACGCAACGCTGTAATGTCTAATTACTTGTGCTGTTTTGGTATTACGACACAAACTTCAGTTTGAGGTGCTGAACGCAAATATTTAGTTATTTTACACAAAAATTTTACGTATTAACCGAAAATGATCACCAATGCTAGTGTTTCCATTTGCGGAAAATGTAGGTACGGCAGAGAAACGGTATATAATAGACGGAGGTCTGTCGGTTTGTATACAAATATTAACGCATATCTTGAGGATTGCATTGTTTTCAAAGTCACGCAGTATATGGTCAGAACTGGTGCACCCCTTCCGTCACCTTTGTAGACATGTTTTTTATGACTGTCAGCGTCTAACGCTTTCATAAATAATCACTCGCGCTAAATTATTATTGCAATGCATTATATAGGCACAGATGTGTCAGTCGACCTTATTGAGTCTACTTCTTGTATCTTTAGGCAAAATGTTATAAGGGGAACGGTGCATTCAAAGATGGGGGGGCGCCGACCTAATTGGGGGGAGCACCGAAGTCACTTAAAAAGGTGTTTTTTACGTATTTATAGCTTCAATGATATATACTAAATTAGACTAACACTAAATTTATCGGGAGTGAACTAAAACGGACATGAAACTGCACCACAGAGTCGTCGCCAGAGTTAAAAAAAGTTTCAGAAAATATTTTGGGGTTATGTGGGGAAGCATCCCATCCGTAATAGGGGCGGGCTCAAAATAGGGGAGGGCAGACCAAAATGGGAGGCTCCGTACCAAATGGGGTGCGCCTCTCCCAAGCCCTCCCCCATATGACAATATACTGTTCCAGCTTGGCGCCCCAGTAAATAAGCCGTAGCACAGGTCAATTTGACAAACATCTTGACTTTAGACAATTTTGATGAAAACTGTTGAATACAAAGTCTACCTTAACTGCCGTCCTTGGTGAAAGGGCATTTTATAGTACATAATTTTTACTATTTCTCCGCTTAAACCTTAAAAGTAGGTAGGTAAAGTGATGCTTGAATTTTATAGGAACAGTTTTTTAAACTTTTGATTTCCTCGAAATGAACACGCCAACAGTAGTTCGCCATTAGTTCTTTCCCGGCAGGCCGCGCCAGAGGTGGCCGGCCAGGGAGGGGCCCGGTCCGCGTTTTTTATTAATACGGCCGGCCCGGGGCCCTGCCCGTAAAATCTCTTGAATCATGACATGTCTTGATTTCAGGGGGGGTCTCCCCCCTCAAAACCGGGAAGTGTCTTGATTTCAGGGGGGGACCCCCTTCGTTTCAGCACACCAGCAGCTCACCATGCTGGCAACGTGCTGAAACCAGGAGGGGTACCCCCCCTGAAATCAAGACACTTCCGGGATTTGAAGGAGGGGGGTCCCCTCCTGAAATCAATGCGTAAAAGCGCTATTTCGGCCGGAGCACCGTCCGGGCCGATTAGCTAGGATTGGGAAGAGTGACATACTCTTCCCTATTATGTACTCTTGGTAATACCATAACAGCACGAGTTATTAGCCATTACAGCGTTGCGTTATGTATTGGCAAAATCACAAAAAAGCATGTTTTCAAGGGTGCGAGTGGGGTTGCACCTGCTCCGGCTACAACAAATTTATAGCATGCTGCAATGCACAGCATATGGGTTTTGTATTCGGATACAAAACGTCAGGCGTCTATCGACTATCTAAAACCGTTTTGGCTGCACTGCCCATGGGTAGGCTACCCCTATAATGCACGTAAACGTACAGTACCTTCCGGCTCCCCTTTCCAGGCCTAAAGGTGACACAATCGACTTCAAAAGGAGAGATGCTGTACAACCCCACTACACTATCATACATGCAAGAGATCAAACTTGGGCTGTTTCGTGACTTCTCAAAAACTGGCTCGAATATGGCAGTACGGGAAAATATGTACAGCTTTTGACATTTTTAAGAAAACAAGTCGTTAGTTTGACTATCAAAAAGAATTTCGTTAAGTTTTATCATTAGTAATATAGAGTATCACAAATATGCGTATAAATTCGAAACAAACCATGAGCGCAACAGCAATAAGTACCAACTTATTTTGAGATACTTTAGGTACTTGCATTCACTGTCGCACTGCAGACAACGCACCATATTTGGCTCATTATTTGACCTATTCGTCGCACTTCGATTTGGCTAAAATTTTGCATGGTTATAAGATTCATATGGGGCCTTATTCTCATAGTAAGGGCCATAGTGAAAGTTACTCATGGGAGAGGCGGTGAAGCAAAATATTCAAAATTGAGACCAACAAAAACAATTTACAAAAAGCATGGTTTAATAGACGGGTGCAGAGATGCTACTACAATTTCAAAACTTGTGCGTTGAGCCACATTTACGGACTATGCATTGTGAAAGTATTGAAAGTTAGGCCGCTATGTGGGCCGAGGTATGGGCTTTACTGCAAAATTGTCGAAAATTTTCTGAGTGGGTCAACTTCAAAAGGCTATATCTCAAAAACCAAGCCGCCGCGGGGCAAATCCTTGATACATTTTTTTGAACTCATGTTACCCTATAATTCATTTAAAATCATTCATTCATTTTATTTAAAGTTCAGCCAATTCGGAAATGGTCGATTTTTTACTTCAATGGGGTGTGTCACAAGCAAGATTCGATCCTTACAGAACGTGGGTCTTAATTAATTAATTTAGTCATTATTACATCAAGATCGGAGGAAACATACAGCTAAGTCATTATTTAAAGACAAGAAAAAGACAAGAAAAAGAAGTCTTGCATTTTCTTGAAGAAAAAGAAAAAGAAAGAAATTTATAAATTCTTCTTCCACAAGAAAAATAAAAAGAAAGAAACTCAAAGAAATTTTGGACAGCCCAGTTTCCAGCTGCCAAACCTTACTTAACTTTATAAATTAGTAGTCTGGAAAGCTATTGGTGCGGCTGGATGGCTAGCATCAAATCAACATACGTGACCTTTTAACCTTTATTGACCCCAAAACGCGAATACTAGCCAAGAAAGAAATTGCAAGAAATTGATAAAGAAAGAAAATAAAAAGAAAGAAATTTTCCAAGACAAGAAAAGAAAATTGTCTTTAAATAATGACATAGCTGTAGACTAAACAACTGTGATGATGCTTAAGAGTTATTCCAACCAACTCTTTCTAAGTAAGGTTGTAGCTAGTAAGAGTTTATTAACGATTACATTTCTCGGCTTACTTTCGATTTTATTCGGTTATTAATACCTGAACATAATATTATACATAATTAAACTTGGCATACCACATAAGTACCTATAAGATACTCAAAGTAATTGGAATACATAAATTTTGCAGCATGCTAATTTGCCTTGTGTTTGCGAAAATGTGTTTAAATCGAAAAGTTTAAATTTAAATCGAAAATGTGTTTCCGAAAAGTTTAAATCTAGCCTGTTAAATTCAATTCAAAATTACTATAGTGTGGCGGCATAACACGTATAGCGCTTTCATTAAAGCGTTTTCATTTTTATAAGCATGTTTTGATTTGAGGGCTAACCGATTATATTTGGTCAGTGTTTTGTGCTAGTGTGATTGTTGATTGTTGATTGTTGAAGTTGATTGTTTGTCAAAATAATGTTTGTGACGTCCTCTTGCCCAAAGCACCGATTTTCTGTTTGATAGTCACGCAAGGGGCCCAAATAAAGTCATGTATTTCAGCCATCAAGTTTCAGACTAACTTTGGCTAAGACTGCCCTCAGATTCAAAGTTTGATTATAGCTAGACATGTGAGTAGCTGCTATTACATTGCCTGACACTCGTTATATCAAGATTGCATAATTAAAAACCTGGTTTAAATTTTTTTGTAAACCGGTTTTGTTTTTTCAAAATGCTCGATCTACATATTGTGGCATTTATTTGAAAAACTAAACAGTAAACATCGACCGACTATCAGGAAAGGAAAGGTGGATTCAAATGAAAGAAAGACATTATCATCATCAGAATGACCCAGGGGGGATTTGAACCACCCATCTGTGGATCTGCAGACTAGTGCTCTACTGTTCAGCTACTGGGCCGATGTCGAGTTGTCGTAAATGCCTTTAAGTACTCTAGGGGGCCTATCTTACCTCACAGGACTACATAGCGATGTTTGACTTTCATTCATACGTAGGTACAATGAAATACGCCTGCAAATATGGTGTATACACTTAAAAATTAAATTCAAAATTAAAATTAAACAAAACATCGAAAGAAAACGTGGAAAAAGTTTAAAGATAAATACAGATAGTACATATTATTTCAGGCAGTCCTGGCGAAAATGCTTAAATCAGATTCTGTAAGATATCATTCACAAAATTCACGTATTCCGGTTTTTCTGATCAGATTCTCTCATTCTGTACAACATTACGATGGGCCAATTCCTAAAATGGATTACACGGATTGAATTAAACTTAGTTTCGTCAATAACTCATGACATTGTCTATGAAGCCTAACAGCACACTTTGCTGGACAAATTACTTTTAGCGTCGCTCATGACTGTGCAAAATTTTATCAAGCTACCTCAACCTTGAGATAAGGTATATATTTGCCAGACAAACTTTAATCTTTAATTTATTTCAGAAATCGACCCGATGTCATATACATGGCTAATATGTTAGTTAAGAAGCTACTAATGCATACATCTGTTTTCTTGGAGACAGGTTGTTTTTTTGTCAGCACTGTCTTTTCATTTGAATGTCCACTAGCAAATGCAAATTCTTGTCTGCATAAAGAAATTATTTTGAAAAAAACATAGCTAAGCATAAACAAATTTGGCTTTGAAGGATTGAAAAAAGCTTCTTGAGTACATGAAGAATAGACGAATTTTTTATTACGTGATATTTGCATCTCTACTCGGAATGAACTTGGTTGAAACATTAAGCGAATAGGTTTCGTTCGCAGCGGCCTAGGTAATGCTAAACAAACAAAAAGAGCATAATCCAGTCACGTAGTGTTGTTTTTTTTAACCAGCAAAGTTTTGGTCAGCCTGGAAAGTAATTGAAAGTAGAGAGACATATTAGGTGATGAGTTCAGTAACTTATTGAAAGTAGCTCAGTTTTCACGGCTGAACGGTTCGGGTTAGCCCTTCTGTCTGTCATCTCTACTAGGTCTAATCTGCCTGCTATCTTTCGGACGTAAGCACCGTGGATGCTCAACACAAAATCGTCATTACTGTCCTATCTTCGCTGATGATAACCAGCGTATTTATTACCTGGCCCTTACATTATCGTTTGTATGTGGGTGAACTTATGTGCATCAGTTAGACGGTAGTAGTTGAGGGTTTTTTGGAGACATTAATTCGTACACCGGATTTTCACGTCTGAAGTTTCACAACGAATTGAATGTTGTTTTAATGACAATGATTTAAATGTGAAATATGGCTAGCATTAATGGTCAAAGCAAATCATAGTTTATCAACTCGCGCGCATATGCAAATTTGTATTTGTATAACTTTACAATCAGAGTAACCAACTAGAAAGTTAGGAATTACAATATGCGTTCGTTTCCACCGTTCTATTCTCGCCTAACGTTGTAGGGCTAACGCTTATTCACAGTTTAACACAGGAGGGTGCGGGGGGGTCCGATACTAACTTAGCATTTGATTTTGATTTGATTTTGACTTTGATTTTGGTACAAGGGCAAGCAAAACTATAGCCAAAAGCCAAATGTTTATGAAATGAGTTCTTAAGGTGGTATTTTATTCTTTGCACCAACATAGACAATTGCAGGGTAAATTTTAATGCTAAGTTTGGTGCATTTATATGATGCAGAAAAGAAGTTACGGATCTTCAAATTTGAATTTTTTCGAATTTTGGAAAATATACAAATGTTTGATTCAAATTATTTCACGCCATACGCTGAATTGAAACAAATAAAAAAATGACACATCAGAAATTGTCTAAAACACCTGTAAAATAACGCATGAAAAGATTGCAACATCGAGACTTGAGATTTAGTCCACGGAAGTACATTTTTACAGAACTCCGCCAGTGAATTTGTTTGTAAAGCAAAATTTAAGCAAAGAAAATTCTTAAAAAAACATTTGTGTAACGTGCGATAGTTCAAAAAGAAACGTTACATAAATAAATACGGCCGTTTTGACTAGCTACTACTTTGGCTTAGCTAAACATAAAATTTACAAAAAATTGTCGTAACTGGCTGAAAAATATTTTCTGTAAAAACTAAAAATGATTGTTTCAAGCTATTTTAGCATATTTTAGCAAGCATTTATCTCACAATAGTTTCCAGTTTTCTAACTTAATATGCGTACTATTATTATTGATTGAAAATTAATCGTAAGTTGTCAAGTTTTACTCCTGCAAAACTGTCGAAAACGTTACTACCACCTTAAATGTTTTAAACAGTTCTTAAATGTTTCAACAAGTTTGTGCGGTGTTTACTTAAATTCTGGACTGATTTTTCAAAAATGTTTTGGCCACAACTTTTAAAATGCGTTAGATTCGCTAGATTTTTTGCCTGACTTCGTACAAAGTTTCGGTAGGCTACAAGACCCCCTGCCAGAATATACCCCCTTTACCTCCTTTCTGACGTGTGATTTTATTGTAACTGATGCTAAACTAATATAGCCTTTGCACTGTCACGCATGACTAATCATAGGACACATACTTTTCTGTTGCACTCATGTAGCATTATACTCTGTCTGTAGCGGATACGGGTGTAGCCTAGACAATTTTCCTTTATAAATTCAAGTCTTCCACCACAGATACATTTAGCAATAGCAGTATAACTGATATAAAGGTATAACTGATTCATGCCGGTTAATTTGCATATTTTGCATTTATGCAAATTATAAATTTGAGACACAAGTATTGCTAAGTTGTTTCCCTACAAACCCTTGTGGTGCTTACTCAGATTATTTTAAGCAGTCCGGGAAGTCCTTATTGAGACCGCGGAAAAAATCTGAAAATGGTTTCCTACAGCAGTCAATCAACATTTTTGTTGGTGGACAAACAAATACGGACGAGTAAAAACGAGTACGGAGAAGTAAATATGAAGAAGTACAAACAAGTACGGACAAGTTCAGGCAAGTACGACAAATACGAGCAACTACGAAGAAGTACGGACAAGTACGGACAATCACACACAAGTATATATGGAGAAATACGTACAAATAAAACAAGTGTGGACAAGTGCAAATAAGTACGGACAAATACAGGCAAGTCCTGACAAGTGCGGACAAATACGGAAAAGTGCGCAAAAGTACAAACAAGTATGGGCAAGTACGGTCAAGTACGTTCAAGTACCGGCAAGTACTGAGCAGTACGGATAGGTGCAAATACCGTCAAGTACAAAGTAGGAAAGTACGGACAAGTACGTTCAACCAACAAAGAAGTACGGGCAAGTACTGGCAAGTACTGGCAAGTACTGTGCAGTACGGACAAGTTCTCAAAAGTACAAACAACTGGCGACGGACAAGTAACTGCCAAATGCGGACCAGCACGAAGAAGCATGCACCAGGCTTAGTATATCAATGGTCTGTCTGTGTGAGCCAGACTTTACGTCGCCTATTTAACTCCCTGCAACTTATCACGGCCCTGCTACCTTTTCCACACCTCGGCCCCGTCTCTCCTCTCATTTGATGCTATTTCGTTGCGTGACCATTATTTCTCGGGCTAGCTTAGATATATTTAGATAAATATAACTGGTTATATCATGGTTAGTTTGGCGTAATTGGCGTAATAGGTGACACATTTTTAGTTATGTGTGCTAATACAATTGAACCAACGCCAACCAAATGTATATTTCATGGAAACACCAAAGAAGCCGAAACTTTTATGAATGAAAGTTGAAAGAATGTAAAATGGTTACCAAAAAGTTTAATACCTTGAAGCGTGTGTAAAAGCAGTTTGGTGCTAACTGTTTAGTTAGACCTATGTATTTTCAGCAAGTTGATTATGTTCGATCAAGTCAGTTTACTAGTTTATGTGACTCGATGCTTGAGGCAACAAATTGTATTTTGCGAGGCATTGTCCTGTCATATCAAAAGGTTTCGGCTCCTTCTGCATTACATTGTCATGTTATTGTGCAAAACACGAGGCTTCATTGAAAACCGGTGTAAAATTACATAGCTAAGAGGCCATTTAGTCACAAGTCAGCCACAGGTGTAAAAGACAATGTAATTTCGAACACATGTGCAGCTAAGCAAACCCAAGTTGTGTTTTTTGAGGTCTGAAAACTTGTCTGTTGGTCTGAAAGTTTATATGCTCTTACACGCGACTTGACTTTCGAAAGTTTCAAACAGTTTTTGCAGCAATTTTCTATGCTATTTGAGTAAAGTGCTAACGTAGTAAAACCTGTTCCAACTTATTGTTAGGTCTACTACTGCTGTTAGGAGACCCTTGACGCATGTCCGCTGCAGGTTTGAAGAATTGTGCCAGACCAAAGAACATCTTAGTTGCGACGCAAACCTTCTTGAGTCACTAAAGTCTGACCAGAAACTGCTGAACCCTAAGACAAAACAGGTGGTAATATTTATGTGAATATTCGGTGTATTCGTAATGCTTGCAAGTCGTTCTTTTCGTAATGAAATCGGGTATTTCTATTTATCTCAGGGTCTAGCAAGTTTTTTGGTCAGATTATTCAGAAATATTTTAATCGTATTAGCTAGTTAGCGGACTAAGGGCCGGTTCCCACTGGGCAGAAATAAAAAAAGTAACCAGAAATAAGAAATAAGGCCATATTTCAGAAATAAAAGGCCATTTCCACTGCAGAAATAAGCGTTTGTTATTTCAGAAATAACAAACCTCATTTCTAAAATAAGAAGTTAAATTCATTTTAACTTAAGAAATAAGCAAGTTGGCCAATCAGAAGCGTTGGTTGGAGCTTGCGACGCTAAGCCACGCCATCCTTTCTGCTGATTGGATAATTCAAAAATCGCTCTGAACGTACGTTGTGCTGCGTACGCACTTTTCAGTTGTCGCCTAAATTCACCCTCAGCCAATCAAATAACAGCTTGAAATGGGCTTATTTCTGCACTGTGAACGCATAAGGCTTTATTTCTTATTTTTTATTTCTTATTTCTGCCCGTTATTTCTATTTCTTATTTCTTAAATTTTATTTCTTATTTCTGCCCAGTGGGAGCCGGGCCTTCTTCATTCATGCATAAATTTGGAAATTAAGTAATTTTTCAGTAGTTAAAGCGGTATTTGTTAGTTTGAATGGGACAGTACACGCCGTTGCGTTAAATGTTTTACCCGAACTGACCCGCATATGCCGAGTCAAAAATCCCAACCCAACCCTGATCTGAGATAAAACCTACCCGATTGCAAACTCTAGTTGACCTCGACAAGTATAATATCTTATCGGCTACTTTTTCGTGACCGAATACGTTTCTTCCAGAACTATACTGTGACAAAAAATAGTGGCGCCGCTTACTTATTTTAGTGGCATTACTACTGCGACTACTTGCTGTACTCTTTATACAGTCCATTTAAAATGAAAATGCCTCCGACGCGTCGGCCGACGCCAAAATTTCCGACGCGTCGGATGACGTCATCCTACGCGTCGGGTGATGTCGTCCGACGCGTCGGGTGATGTCATCCGACGCGTCGGGTGATGTCATCCGACGCCAAAACTTTTACCAAGCATTTTGGGTCAATATTGGAATTAGGTTACAACTTAAAGTCACAGGGCCGAGGTTTTTAGTGCATAGGGGGTTGGCTAAAATAAAACTCAAGCACTTACGTGTACTACAAGTTATTAAATTAAATTTAGCAAAAGATTTAGATAAAAATTTTAAATTGCATTACAAAAAATTTTAGATTCATTGAAAATGACTTGAAAAATTAGTACTAAAAATACTAATTGTAATAAATAGCATAGAAAAAGCTTAGTATATATACTGAAATTTTTCTGGCCAGTAAGCCAGACAGTCTTATGTAACCTGGCGGACTCTCTCCCGATTGTTAGCATCTATTAGACATACATAGGGGATACTTCACACATAAAGTTCAAAATGATAACTTTTTGAAAATTTGAAAGTATTTTACCTTTCGTTTGAGTAATTTAGGTAAATTTGAAAATAACAAAGTGAAAAAAAGTATTTTTAATTACACATTTGTCTCAGTCGCTTTTAAATCTCGTTCCCGACCCCTCCTTTTCTATGTTTGCGTCTAAATTTTATCGAGTTTCATTTGGCGTCGCATGACATAAAACTTTTCCTAGCGAGGCCAGCAAGCTTGGCGTCGGGTGATATAATCTCGACGCGTCGGATGATGTCATCCGACGCGTCTGGCGTCGGAATTTGGACGCCAAGAGGCATTTTCATTTGAAACTGACTGTTGTCAAAATCTATTCTTTTTGTAACGAAATCACATGTTTCGTTTTCTGAAGTGGTGCAACTATTATTTGTCAGATTTTAGCTCAAAACTATTTAGCTTTCAAATGTGATATTTCAAGCTGACTGAACTCATCTCAAGACTGTCACGACCTTGTTTTCCGGTCCCAGTTCCACATTTGACAACTAATAGCTGCATTTGACTGCTGTCTATGCAGTGGAAAAATTATACATACTTTCCAGATGAAACCCACGGTTAAAGACCTCCGGGTCAAATTTCAACATGCTGTCAAAAAAACAGAAAAAATAAATTACGCCCATGATTGTATTTTTGACAAATTTAATAATACTGAACTGTATATAGAACAATTTTTAACGTCGATTTTTAGTGTTTCTCAAAACTATTTAATTGTGTAGTATTTCGGTTATAATTTAGTAACTGTATTAAGACAGTGCAAGAAGTCTCTGGCGTTAGGGAACAATTTTTCAAATTTCTTCAGACGAGTCTATTTGTAATTCCATAGTTCATAATGATCAAAATCATGTAACCGATCAGAATTTTATAATTTGTAGTTCCAAAGTTCTGATTTCAACATTAAACTGATAGATTTAAGATATACAATATTAAATTTTTAATCCCATATTAGTCATCAGCCAATCTGATAACATTTTAGCGCCAACTATGTGGAACCTGTCGGTCGTAATCTCACGTTGATCGTATAATATAGAGATGGGATCGGTTCCACTGGAACCGGATGAAACGGGAACCGGAATCGGAACCCGACCGGCAGCAATTTTGGAACTGGAACAGGAACCGAGACCGAAACCGGCATGTTGCCGGTTCCAACCGGTTCCATCATATTTTTCTGTGAGCATCAATGATTTTTTACAGTTCTCTCAGTACATTTTAGTTTTGCTATCGAACCTGTCACAGTTTATATTGTATGTGCAGGCTTTTTAGCAGCTAATTTTGGTGACTAACGTGACTAATTTCTATGACATTTGAAAACGGGTTGGGTCAACTCCATTTCTTTAAAACCGAAGGCTTAAAAACATGTCTGAAAAGTTTAATTGCCCAAAGTCAGTTATTTGGAGTGCCACCTTAAGATTGGAGGAAAGGTTAGATAATTTTGAGAAGGCGCTCACTTTATAGTAGACTACAGAAAAGCGCTCACATCGATCAGGTAATCCTCTATATGACTTATCCTCATATCTTGAAAATTCATCGTATTTTGTCAATTATAAATATATAACGTAAATCATTAATAAAACAGTGGAACTGAATTCGGAGCCGGAACCGGCACCAACTCAAAGTACAAGGTTTTGGAAAGGAAGACACAAGTATAAGGTAATTATACTTACCTGAAGAATACTTTACACTTACAATTTTCTACCTGAACTGTTAGCGTTATACCAACTATATTGTGCTGTTATCTTTTACCCGAAGTGTTTTTCCTTTTATCCTCAGGTAATACATAGTAGTTCCATGGCTACATAAGCCTATGCAATAGTTTTGCATGTTTTTCATTACCACACTAACAAGAATTTAGTGTTTCTAAGCAAACAAAACAAAGTTTGGTATTCAGCATTGAGTTTTCATAGCATTTCGGTTAACAAATATTGAATTTTAGCAAAATTTAATTTTCATAATTCCTTGTTTGGAGCCAAAAAACTTGTTTCGTAATGTCATCGTATTGCAAACCCGTTAAAGTCAGTCTAAAGCATATTCCCTTGTTGAACACGTGACGTTGCTTGGTGAGGTATGATTTGCTGTTTCAACCTTGAGTACTTTATTAAATGCACCTCAGGTTCAGTCTAACCTTGTCATCAAGATTTGAAACAGAGAATCGTTTCAAACTAAAACTTCAACTACTAACAACAAACTGTTGCAACAGACATCAAACTACTAACTTCAACCCGCAGCTGCCAGTCCACCCCAACCGTTTCAACGTTTATCCACTTACGCAAAAATATAACTCCTAATTGTGTCGTAAAAGTTAGCTTCATTAATTTGAGCATAATTTTTTCTGCTTTGTCAATAAGTATTAATTAGCATCGTTATCATGATATATGCTTGAGCCCTCAGCCTGTTAATGATATAACTCCATTCTACTGAGACTTTTAATTGGCGCATTTCTCAAGTTGGCTTGCTGTGAACACTCTTTTAGCTATTTCCTATCAATCTCTAAAAGTCTAACTTTCACTCATTAAAACAAGTTTCATAGACATTTTTTACAAGTGTATCTACAGGCATGCATTAAGACTAGGGGCCCATCCTTTACCGGTTTAAAGGTTTGATTTTAAAGTTTTAAATTTTCTAATGTTAAGCGTGCATGTTAACTCCGTTTAGTCCAGTGGTAGTTTTGGAATGGGGTCAGACTAAAATTAATCCACTGACTTATTTTAACTCGTTTAGTCCGTTAAACCTGATTTGCCATTCCTAACCCTCGAACTAAAATAAGTCCAGTCCGTTTAATCCGGTAAGGGAATAGTCCCTAGGAGTGCTGTCTGAAATTGTCCAAAAGACCTTTGAATGAGGTACATACTTGAAAATTTAGTGGACTCTAACAATCTAGTTATAATTTTTAACCTACTTCTGCTTGTATAATTTTATATGCTTATTGCTTACGCACTTGCCTCATACAAATTCACAGCCTAATTTGCACATTTAGCTATTTTTTTGGAAAACCTTTTAAAGTTAGGTCTATAGGTACTGTTTTTACTTTCAGTTAATTTTGCTTAGGTTGCACGATCAAATATTCTGCAGATATGTTTAAGATATATACATCTTTAAATCTTTAAAAAAATAACCACTATTCATTAAAAAGAATAGTAACGAGCACAGAGTAACTTTTCGAAGGTTCTTATTTGCTTTATAATCTACCAAAATTTTCATTTCATGTCCAT
Organism: Trissonchulus sp. WLG1_4; assembly: GCA_030248245.1. NCBI lineage: Eukaryota > Metazoa > Nematoda > Enoplea > Enoplida > Ironidae > Trissonchulus > Trissonchulus sp. WLG1_4. The sequence goes on along the minus strand of JASANF010006880.1, from coordinate 22,992 downwards.
CTAATAGCAATAGTGCAATCTAAAAGTTATTTTGTGAATCTATGTAGTCCTTAAAGTGTATGTAATCATATTGTCTTTTTTAGAATTAATAATTGTTATTACAGTCAGCTAAATTCTAAAGATCCTAAAGCCGGTCCATACTCGTCCTAAGCCTGTCACCATTGTTTTGTCCTTAACCCTTTAAGGTGGTAGTTACGTTTTCGAAGTTTTTGCAATAATTCAAAAGTTACTTAATCGAACATAATCAAATTTAGCACGACATTTCAACTGAAAAAAGCAATATTTCTGCTAATTTTGACATTGATTCAATATTTTACCGCTAATTTATACCTCAAAAACTGGATTTTTTGTGTATTTTTTGAGGACTTACAAAATTGTATGCAAATTTTTGTGGCTCTTACACTACTCAGAAAAGCCATTCAAAAAAGGTCTAACCCATTTTATCTTAACAATATTTTCAGTTAAAATATGACATATTTCTGTTAGTCGTTCCATGTGATATGTAACTTTGAAGTTTTCTTACCACAATTCTGACTTCTCAGGCCAATATCACAAAATACAAATAACCACTTGGCACCGTAATTTACATGTAAATAGTCCCTTGTGCATCTATTATACTTGCCAAATTTGGTTAGTATATGTTACAGCAACCAAGAGCCTTGGCAGTTTTAATAAACCCCTTCAAAAATTGCAAATTTTCTTCAGGCTCCTGAAGCGTCATTTTTTTTAAACTTTTGTCCGCTAATTTTTCAACGGGTACGGGAAAACTGTAGTTAATTTAATACTAGCTGACCCCAATGAGGCCCTAGTTAACTAAATTAAAAAATTTTAAAAAGCTTATTTGACAGTAGCCAAATAAATTTGCCCTAAAGCTTTTTCGAATTGAGTGAAAAGGTTGATTATTTTTTTAGTTACAGCCTATCAAAGTCATAAAAACTGCTGTTTCTTGACTTTTTAAAAAAAATTGAGGCAAACTTTTGGTCACTGCAAAAATCTACTGAATTATTACGTTTAGTTAAGCACCAGCACTTTTGTAACACACCAACGTGCCTTTGGTATAAATTGCCTGATTTTATGCGGCACTTTTTCACCATAGTGAAGAAATAACGAAATACGGAGAAAAATGCATAAAATTGAGCTGATAAGCTTGACAAAAATAGTTGGCGTGCACACTATGAGTAACATCGACTCTTGAAAAATTGTAATTTTGTAAAAAAATAAGTTGATTAATAATTTGCAAAAGACCGATTGTAATTTGATTTAGTAATTGCTACAAAATAAATGGTTTGAGTAAAACTGAGTAAAATAAGGTTTTACTCAGTTACACTGTTAACCGAAATTGAATAACTCATATATACAGGTTAAATCACGGTTCATAGGCTTCAGAAGGCCGGGTCTTCTTCAGTATATACAGTCTTTGAAGTAGGTTAGGATACGTACCATTTTTGAGTGAGGTTGCGAGTTCAATCTTGCCAAACTCGAGCTGTGTGCGGTATGCATGAGATTGTAAATCTTGATCAGGCAAATGTAAACTCTCTGATGTGGTTTACTCATTCGTTCTGGGTTGCGTTAAGGGAGGGGGTCACCCATGTACCAAGGTCAAAAATCAATGTTCTCCAATTTTGTTTATATATAGATATATATATATATATATATATAGTGTGTGTGTGTGTGTGTGTGTGTGTGTGTGTGTGTGTGTGTGTGTGTGTGTGTGTGTGTGTGTGTGTGTGTGTGTGTTTGTGTTTTTTTTTTTTTTTTTTCTTCTGGGGGGTCCACCCCCCCCCCCCCCCCCCCCCCCCCCCCCCCCCCCCGTTGGGGTATGTACCAAGGTCAAAAATCAATGTTCTCCAATTTTGTTTATTTTGATATATATATATATATATATATATATATATATATATATATATATATATATATATTGTTTGACCATGGCTCGAGTTACGTGCAGCGTAGAGAGATAGCAAAACCACCATTCGATAGAGAAATGAATGGTGAACAAAAAATTATGAGTCGATTAATTGTCTAGGACTCACCGTGTTTGCGTTATAAGCGCTCAAAGTTGAGAATTTATGAAAAAATTGCGCCATCGCTCAGACATAATTATGTACCTCCCCTACAGTACTAACACAAAAGTCGTGCGCTTGCCATAGTTAAAGGCTAGCAATAGAGCAGAGCATTTGTTGTACCTGATGCACACAAAGCTGACTTCTGTCGGCGCAACCCAAAATCTTAATGAGGTCACCGAGAAAATACAATTTTTGCGATGAAAAAAAGTTAAATTTGCACATTGCTTAGGGAAGCATAGCTTTTGTTGTGTGGCACTAGATTCTAATTTTGCCCCTAAATATAAAGATCTAGATTTTCTGAAAAATACAATTTGCAGTTCAGCTCAACAGAATGAACAAATGAAGTTTTATGGCCCCCGATTGGGTATTCATCACGTGATGTGCCTAATGGCAGCTCTGGGAATTAAAGGGTTAAGCAACTCTAAACATACTACCTGGCCAAATGAGCAAAATTTTTGCATGAAGAGTAACAGGGTTAAGTCCAAGTTTGTGTGCAAAAAAATTGACCTATCGGTTTGGTCAATGCTTCACACCAGCTGATCGAAAGTTTATCCTTGTCCATGTGCCCTTGTCCTTAAGGACAAGTATGAACCAGGATTTTTTGAAGTTTATGCTTAATGCTCCCACAGCAGTTTCAAAACTACAATTGGCACTTTGTCACACTAGTGAAACCTGTCGGCCTGATGTTTCACAAAAGCATGTCCTTCATGAGCGTTGCGCGTGCATTCACGAGCAATTGATCAAGTTCTAGACAAACGCTCAGACATTCAGTCAGACTTGCACCCTGGCCTATAATCCGTAGATGCTAAAAAGCCTGTGCCTTCAATATGAGGGCAATTAAATGGTGCCTTGATAGCCGAGCTTACCTAGACAAGGCTACAGCCAGATAACAGAAACAGAGCTGCTCAGCTGCCTGTGATATGCCCTCAGTCTTTCTGTTCTGGCTTTAGGCTCATTACTTCAGCGCTCAGTCCGTGTACTCTTGTCCCTAAGGTCGTTTGTCCCTGACCAGTGACTCTGCTCAAGAGTACATAATAGGCACAGGGAAGAGTTTGACATATACCAATTATGTACTCTTGCTCCGATAAATATATTGATACGAAAATAAATAGGTCGGAATGGCACTAGTCATTTTGTTACAGACCCGGGAATGCTTAAGTCTGTACTCTTGGTGTCATGCGCGTCTACACTCTACAGTACGTATATACATATGCTAATCGGTATGATGACATGGTGACCGATCATTAGGTTGGGACGCGAGGTACAGCGCCATTTTTCAAATCACCGCGTCAACTCTCGCAGTCATTTTTCCTATTTGCAATTCTTTATTGTGACACAGTTATATCTGCTTAAGTACCAGCAGTCCTAATTCTATTAGGTTACTTGTAAACTGAGACAATTCGATCTTTCGGGATCCCAGATCAAGCGGTTTTTGCAGATCCACTATCCGGGATCCATGCGGTCAAATACCATTAAATCCTTCTGGGTCCAACCAAACTCTGACCTATGTGAACCAGACATGCACAGGGGGAATCTTTGACGGGGGGGTGCCCGACCCCTGGCGCAAGGGGGGGTGGTTCCTATTTTGGCCATTTTTCGGCGATAACCGAAAATTTTTCTGAATTTTTCGATTTTCAACTTATTTTTGGGGTACTTTTTTGGCCGCAGGCGAAAATTTTTTGCAATTTTCCAATTTTTACGCATTTTTGTGGCACTTTCTTGGCCATCAGAGGGGGTGGGGGGTTTGGGAGGGGGCTTATGCCGGATGTCTGAGGGGAGGGGGATACCCCCACAATGTGCATCTATGATGTAGAGCAATACAATTTAAAACTAAAGTAATCATATATTTTTTCATTTAATGATCCATCCATGGAACCTGTCAATAAATACGGTGGTTTTATGGTATCAAGCTTGTCTTAGCTCGGAATTGCTAAACGCAGTCTAGGGGCGACATTCTAACCTATAAGTGTTGAACGGTGTTAATACGTGTTGAAATTACTGAAATAAAACGTCTTAGACTTGTTTTACCGTTAGACTATGCAGTCAATCCTTAAGGTCTACAATGACACCGACCAATCAACTCGCTTTGGACTTGGCGCCAGCAAAAAAATTGCTTTTTGTCTTTTTTAAGGGTCGTACCGCCTTTTTTAAAATTTGTGTCGACCTGACCTGACCCAAAAATGTAATGTATAAGACCAGTACATATTGACTTTTTTAGTAAGATGTGCGTCGGTATTTCCTTTTCATTTTTTTTCTTTATATCTTTCTTTGGCCAGAAGCATTCAGAAATGTTGGAAATACTAGAAACAATAGTAAACACTTAAAACATTTTGATAATTACTAATTAAGTAATGGACTAGCTATCATTAAAATATGGTGGGTTTAAAATTAAAATGCATTTTAGGCATCGGGATTAGATATGAAAGCGACGCTGTTGACAGTACAACCAGACGGTTACTGTTGTGCCTTCCAGTACCTAGCGAATAATATATTGGTCCTCTAGAGCAACAACCGGTCAACTGAGTAAACCACAGTTTTGAGAAAAACAACTTTAAAGTTTGCGTTATAATAACTCAACAAAAAGGCGGTTGTTGCATATTTTTTGATAAACATTGCAGCGTGATAAAAGATAGGCTGTTGGCCGGAAATTTATAGATTTTTTGCACGCGAGCCGAATTTGCTATAAAATTACCATAAAGCCGATAGAGCAATGACCAAGTCTATAAAGCTAGCTCATTAACTTTAAATCGTAAAAATGCAGTCGCTGTTCTATGTAGATGACCGATGTGTCAAATTTTGGGCTAACATTGTGAATAAGCTTCAATGCAGGTTATTAATACACGTCTTTTGCGCTCGGTATCGGTTGTACTAACTAATAAAAATTAAAATAGAGTAGTTAAAATCGCTCTCAAATTGCATGTGCTGTTGGTTGCTTTTTGCTTAAGGTGGTACTTAGAACTTCGAATAAAACCCCAGAGTATTTATTGTTTTATGAACGTCTTTCCTGGGGCTTTTTTCGAGGCTGGGGCTTTATTTTTTTGTCAGTTTTCTGAACGGGGTCTTACTCACAATTTTTGTTCCTTCTACAGTATAACGGCTGCAACAAAACTAAAGTTTTACAGTGTAAAGCACTGCAGCATAGCTGGCCAACCTATAGGATTAATGTTAGATCAGTATGTGAACACATGACCATAATCCTACTTTTTTGAATCAGTAAAAAGGTATCATTCATTGTCTTAATCTGATGTTACACTTTTACTCCTGGGGTTTTAGTCGAGGCTGGGACTTTAATCGAGTCCGGGGCCTTATTCGTGGTAATACAGTATATTTAGTAACATTTATCAATTCACAAGCGGTGTTTTGCATGTTAGTAATCAAGTTTTTTTACAAAATTGCTATTCTTTCAATTGTCGATAACACTTAGGGCCTTATCCAAAATTGGATTTAACGGATTAGATTTAAATCAAATTTGCGAATAACACAGCAGCAAACAAAAATATCCGGCTGAAATAATGAAAATAATGACTTGCAGGTCTCTCATAGATTATCTAGAAGTGTTAAATCCTATTTTGGATAAGACCCTTAGAGTGCACACAAACCTGTTTTGTGCATCATTTTTTCAATGTTTTAGTGATAAGGAACAAAAGTGGACTGTCTGATGTAAGTGCGATCGTCAGTCTGTTAGCACGCCTGAATTATTTATTCCCTAATTTTCATGGCTAACCTGTGTTTCTGTTTTCTCATGTTTTCACCCATTCCACTGTGCTGGCTTGTCATTTTATCACCTTGCTGGGTTCATAGTGTTTTTCAGTTTTTCAGTTACGTAGTGATATAGAGTTAGCCACACAGGATATATATACTTATATACCCCCTCAAAACAATCACATGTAACTGTCATCACTCCAACTAATAGCCCATTTGTCAAAACTTGCTCATAAGAGTAAGTCTCGAAAGCTTAAATTCTGTGAAATGTTTCTACTTGAAGAATTTTGTACTAGCTCAGTCATACGCACCTTGACAACAGCTTTTTAGACTTAGCTTTTTGGACACTAACTTTAATTAAAATAGAAAAAACTGGTGAGTTTTTTGTGCTTTTTTTACGCAGATTAGGTTTGTCATTCCGATGCCATTAATGTGTGCGTGTCCTCTGCTTTTCTGAATTACATAGCACATACCTGGCATTTTGTCCAATCTAACGTTATGTGCAAGTTTGTGAGAACGAAACGCATATTCAAGTCCTAGCTTAGCTTAAATTATGCCTTCCTACATCATATTTATGTTTTTCATTACGGTGAGTTGCACGCAAGTTGGTGCGGATGTTAAAGCTGGCATATTTGCCATAGCAGAAGGAAGTAAACATTAAGCTGCTTCTACATACTTGTCCGTAAGGCCCATTTCACACGGTGCAAATTTGTGTTGCATGCAACATCGCTTGCAATGTGTCATGTAATATTGCATAAACAAGCACGTTTTGCGAGTAAGGTTAAACTTATAGACTGCGTTGCGACTTACTTGCAGTGCTGAGGATGTTCTTCGAATATAAAACGCGGCACTTGTTAAAATTTTTTGATGCCAACATATTTAAAAAAAACTTGTCAACTGCCTACATATCAGTGTTCAACTAAGAGAAAAAGGTCACTGATAATAGCCAAAAATGTCATTTTGCTCAAATCTTGACACCTACATAAGAGATGAAACGTTATTACCGTTTACAATTTAAGTTCAAAATTGATCACTGTATTGTAAAACCGTATGTAATAGCCATAAATTAGTACCATTTTATATATTTTACAGCAGTTCCAGTGCAGTTGCGAGTTACAGCACACACTTTACCTACAGCAGCTAAAACAAAGCACACGCCCATTCTGCGCTAGTCAGCTGATGTGGGCTAGGTCAGATCACGCCATGTGTGTTAGCGAACGTTATTAAACTGTGGACTCTGCAACCGCGTCATAACATGGCTGCCATGTTTTCTAGACTAAAGTATGACAAAAAATGATGCGTCACTTAATACTTATTTTAGTGGCATGACTTCTGCGACTACTTGCTGTACTCTTGATAGTCACTCACAATCTATTCTTTTCGTAACGAAATCACATGTTTCGTTTTCTCAAGTGGGTCAAATATTTTTTGTCATACTTTAGTTCAAAATTCATTGCTTTCGACGCGCTGATGAACATTCCACAAAACATAGTGGCGACAGGTTTTGTTAATTAAATGTTTTGTGCATGCAAATTGTCAGCACTGGACAGATACGTATATGAGAGCAGGTAGTTGATCGTACGTACACACACGCTCACACAAACAGTGTTATTTGCTGACATAGCAGCAGACCTAGAATAGGTGAATTTGTGTGCTCTTGATGCACACATTTGCACTATAGTAAAAAAAACTGAGGCCGCCGCGTAAAAATTGCATCGTGTGAAATGCGCTTCATAAAGAATTGTCTTTAGACACTGCGGAAGCACTGCAGTGAATACAGTTATACTATTTTGCGCAGTTAGTTCACCGACAAACACTCAGATTCCACAGATTGTCTTCATAGTTTTACACATAAGTCATTTGAAAATTGTTCTTATGGATTAAGGGGGTAGTGTCGCGAAAGCAATCGATTTTGCGCGACTATAAAACTTTTTCAGTGAAGGATAGGTCATTGTTCTTTATATATTCTAAAAATATGTTTTAAGGCAAATAATTTCGTTAAGTTTCAGCAAAATTGATGCTGCATACAGATAGCAGTGAAGTCGCAAAGTCGGATAAATTACGTTTTGAAAACCTATTCACATTCGATAATTTCGTCACAATTATAAAACTGTTTGTTTAGATTGTTTTCACAGACTAAAAGCACATATGCTCTAGTTTAGGCACACAAAATTTACTGCAAATTGCTTGAGTGGTTGCAATACCTGTTTGAACTGTGAAACTGTGCGGAAACTGTGAAGTACTCACAGCAATAATGATAAATTGTAAAAAATCTATAAGCTTATTTTGAAATCTAAAGAAAAACGAACCTTTATTTTTTATTTTTCTTATTTGTGACAAAAAATTGTGCGTCAAAACGTTACATGTACGTCACAAGCTGGCCAATCTGATATCTGGCTTGATTTTTTGAACTTTTATGCCTCTATTGTGTGATGTCTGGCTTACAAATGGTGATTGGTTCAAAATATTGGTAGATATTGGTAATCTAGTGTCTGGTAGTATTTATTTGACATCATATATGTAGCATTTTACTAGTATCTCAGTGAACGTACAATTTCAAAGCAAAAAGCTCTCTTTTTGCAACCTATGAACAAAACTGCTTTGGCGACACTACCACCTTAACGGACACCCTTTGCTACCTTAATCCCGGTTCATACTTTTCCTTCATACTTCATAGGGCACTTGGCGAAACTTTTTAAGGCACGTTACTTCATGGCACTAACAGTATCATAGACGCATTGCAGACTTCTTGCTACTAATTAATTTTGTTTTATTCCATTACCAGACTATATTTTGCTTCAAATAGAACAAAATACAATTACTAATAAACGACTAATAAATTTGAACGAACAACACTTCTTGCTGAAAAGTTAATCCTATGTTCTGACTCGGCTCAATTTTATAAGAATCCAACAGCCCGTTGAGCTCGACGGATGCTTTTTGAAAGAAACATTTGTTCTTTATCACATGGGCAACTACATGACTGATTTGATATATAATTGATTTTCAATAAATATAACTTAAAATGTTTATTACATAACTGCCATTGTCACAATTTCTTGAGCGAACAAAGCTTGAGTCAAAATAACCCAAACGAGTCAGCCAATTTTTCACAGCAGCTGACTGAAATTTGTCCTTGTCTTTGGGCCTATTCCTTTACCGGATTAAACGGACTGGACTTATTTTAGTCCGAGGTTTTGGAATGACAAATCGGACTAAACGGACTAAACTATTTAAAATAAGTCAGCTGCTTAATTTTATTCTGACCCCATTCCAAAACTACCACTGGACTAAACGGACTTAACATGCACGTGTTGTAAACGAGATTTAGGGACTATGAGACTCGAGGGCTGTGGTGTAGTGGTTAGCATGCTTGACATCGAAGCAGGCGGCCCGGGTTTGATTCCCGGCGCCTCCATTTCTTTCATTCTTTCCAAATTGGGGCCTCCTCTTTCTATTCATCATAGTGGCGACCGTGACAGAACGGAGAGGATAGGGCCGGGTCCTCAGGACAGCCGTATCCCCGAACCGTCTGCGGAGGTGGGTTAGGAGCCCCATGCCCTGGGTTGAGGTTGGGCTGAGCTTCAACCCTTGCGGTACTCGTGCTGTGTGCAGTATGAATGTGTACATAGTCTCTTTCTTAAGGTCCCTCGGTTAAGGGTAATCCGAAAAACTCTCGGTTTCGGTTAGGGGTGAACCGGAGAAAACCATCGGTTTCGGTTAAGGGTGAGCCGGTTAAGGGGGTAGTGTCGCGAAAGCAGTTTTGCTCATAGGTTGCAAAAAGAGATCTTTTTGCTTTGAACTTGTACGTTCACTGAGAAACTAGTCCAATGCTATACTGTGTTAAATAAGTACTGCCAGACAGTAGACTACCAATATCTGCCAATATCTTGAACCAATCACCGATTGTAAGCCAGACATCACACAATAAGGACATGAAAATTCAAAAAATTCAGCCAGATATCAGATTGGCCAGCTTGTGAAGCACACGTAACGTGTCGACGCACAGTTTTTTGCCACAAATAAGAAAAAAGAAAAACAAAGGTTCGCTTTTCTTTTGATTTTAAAATAAGCGTCTAAATTTTTCACAATTTATCATTATTGGTGTGAGTACTTCACTGTTTACGCACAGTTTCACAGTTCAAACAGGTATTACTCCACAACCACTCAAGCAATTTGCACTAAATTTTGTGTGCATAAACTAGAGCATATGTGCTTTTAGTCTGTGAAAACAATCTAAACAAATAAGTTGATAATTGTGACGAAAAAATCGAATGTGAATAGGTTTTTAAAACGTCATTTTTCCGACTATGCGACCTCACTGCAAACAGTATACTGCATCAATTTTGATGAAAGTTGGCGAAAATACTTGCCTCAACAAATATATAATAATAATATTTTCAAAATATATATAATATATATATAAAGAACGATGTCTTATCTTTTTATAAAAATGTTTTACAGTTACGCAAAATCGACTGCTTTCGCGACACTACCCCCTTAAAACCCTCGGTTTGAGAACCGTTCTGGGTCGATTGAGAAACCCTGTGGTTGCGGGTAAGCCAGGAAATCCTGAGTGTGGTGTGAATGAAGTAGGCTTAGAGGCCTACGTGTGAATGTGCTCCGACCTTGAGGCATCGGGTTTGCCCCGGGAGCATGAGTATCGACCGAGTATCGTTGCGGGGTCGCAATGATATTCGAAGGGAGGACATTGTTGTAAATGAGAATTAGGGCCTATGAGACGCGGGGGCTGTTGTGTAGTGGTTAGAATGCTTGACTTCGAAGCAGGCGGCCGGCGATTCCCGGTGCCTCCATTTCTTCATTCTTTCTAAATTGGGGCCTCCTCTTTCTATTCATTTTTAAGCTTAATTTTTAAACCGTTTAGTCCGATTATAATTAGCCCTTTAATCCGGTAAAAAAATAGGCCCTCTGTCACTGTGTCCTTAAGGTGGCGCTCAGGGGAACTGACTTTGGCGTTTAATTTTTTTTCAGCGACGTTTCTGACCATAACGCTTTGAAGGAAAGTTGTTCAGAATAAAAAGAGCTTTGATTTGATGTGCATATTGTGAAATTTTTTTTTAATTTTTAGGACCATTTTTTGTAGCTATAGCATAAAAATTTGTGTTTCAATATAAAACGATTACGTATATCACTAAAATACGCGGTTTCTTAGCTTTAAATTGATGTATTAAACATACCATACGTTAAAGCTTTTCTGAGTTATTTAGCCGTGAAATTAGCAAATCAAAAATGAGAAACCTAAAAAGCTGATAAATCTTCGAAAATATCATATTTTTGATTTATTTTCTTAAAAAATTGAATATGGCTTTTGGTAACTTTTTCAACGGAAATATGCAGTCCTAGGAAAGGTCTAATTTTTGAAAAAAGTGAAACGTGTGGGCAAACCTGACATTTTTACGTAGCGAAATCGACTACTTTATTTGGACCTGGGTCCCAGCTGCAGATTGCGATCGAGTTGAAAATTTGCACAATGAAAGAAAGAATATCAATGCAGACGTGAAAGTTTTTCAGTTTTTGACTCGCAGCACTTTTTGTAGTCGCTCAAACACAACTGATTTTTGAAAAATTATTTTTTTGTAAAATCAAAAATAGAAATCATAAATCGAAGATCAATCACGTCTAGATTTTTGAAAGATCTTTCTATCGATACCAAGATCGTTAAAATCGGTTGAAGTTTCGATGAGCTAGGTCAAAAACAAAATTAGTGTGAATAGAAAATTCGACATGGTCATAAAATTTGACACATTCACATTGACATGCTGAATTGTATTGTAAATGAATTTTTTTGATGTCTCTTTGATGTACAATTAAAGTGGTATTGCTATTTATTGCAATGAGCTGAGCACCAAACATGAGTTTTGTTGCTGAGCGCTACCTTAAGGACAAATATGAACCCGGGTTAACACGACAATCTCTCAGTTGCAAATTCATATATAGGTTTTGATGTTTTTTTGAGTGATAAATGTTAAGTAATAAGGTTACACGGCAGAAAAGCCATGACAAACACAAATTTGCCTTAGCTAATACAAGTGAAATTTACCTAAGGCAAAACAAAGTTTAAACTCCTGTCGCTACTGATGTAACCAAAGTAAAAACAATGTAACACCAGCAATAACATAAATAATTCAAGTTATGCCTAATGTAAGCATAATCGCGCTATAATGGATTCTACCTGATTTCTATCGAGACCGAAGCTAAACGAGTCATGTTGTGTCCCCATATCAGCAGCTGAGGAAATCTGGAAGGGGAACCGTCAAAAATCCGGAGAGGGGGTGCTACGCAATTTTTTCGAACATTTCGCTAATTTAAGTGGGTGATAGTCTATCTGAGGGGGGAGTGAATCAGGTATGGGGGGAAGAAATCCCCCAAATGCCCATGTATGGTTCCGTTTAATGTTATTGACCCATTTTCATCTCTATCGCAAACCCATGACCAATGTCACGTGAACAAACCAACCGAGTTTCCCTGTCGACAAGGGCTGGTGACGTCAGTGAATTTTTGGCCGGTTTTATTAGCTTCATTAGATTACAAGACTGTGCAAATATAGTAGGCTGAAATTATAAATTTTTAATGGTCTTTTGCAGACTAATGCCGTTGAGAGTCACAAAAGATATTTATTGAGCAAGCAACTTTTCAGAGCAGACTTTATTTTTTATCCCCAAAATTTGTATGGATAAAAAGTAGTTAGAAATAGACTTTACTCGATGCACGGCCTGTGATAGACGTCAAACTTTGCAGAATTGTGGAAACGGACTCTCGTGTCTGGTTCATGCTGTGTGTACAAAACCAAACACATTAGGTGGAATGCATAAAGGCATGCTTAATGTAGTTCAGTCTTGCTAATGTTATAAATGAGAATTAGGGCCTATGAGACTCGGGGGCTGTGGTGTAGTGGTTAGCATGCTTGACTTCGAAGCAGGCGGCCCGGGTTCGATTCCCGGCGCCTCCATTTCTTTCATTCTTTCTAAATTGGGGCATCCTCTTTCTATTCAACACTAAACACAATCCAATGGCAATGTTATAACCTACGTATTACGTGTAGAACTTTTCGTTACAATATTTAAATTCTTGATATCGAACGCCTTGGGATAGCTTTAACGTTGGACAGCCTTTATGCTTCCGCTTATTGTGTGCTTTGCTCCGCCAAAAATCTGCGACTTCAAACAGCTGATTCATACGATAGAAGGTAGTTCTTCAAATGTCTCAGGGCCCATTTCTTTACAAGATTAAGGGGTTAATTTTAATCGGACTAAAGAGTTTAAAAATCAAGCTTAAAATTTCCATTCCAAATATACATAATGTTAAGGCGGCCACAGCCGCCGCGGATACACAATGTTATGGCGTCCTCTGTTTTAGAGAATTTGCCTATGTGTCTGTGCAGTACTTATTGCATCTGCACAGAAAAGCAGGCAGGAAAATTGCAGCGCAGCATAATAGCGGGTGTTGTGCGTGCGTGTGTACTGTAGTAATGTGATTGATATTGATATTGATAATATTTCCTGAACCAAATTCAACTGCAACCGATAGTCACAAAGTTCGAAAACCATAGAAACTAAGCACTCAATCGAGAGTCCAGTAGGTGTAGCGAACAACAGGCACTGTTTGACACGTTGCAAGTATATATGGACCTATTAAGCCAAAACATTCTAGCGTGATTATCGCTGATTGATAAAACTGTAAAATCTATTAGCACAGTTTTTCTGTTGCGGCACAGCGCAACAGGTATTTAAGTTCATTCTGCTATAATTTGTGTGCTGCAGTGCAAAGTATGGCTTTTGTGTGCGGCTGTATGTTTTACTGTGCGTTCGCTGTACATGTGTGTCTGCGTCTCACTATTGTTGGCCATTGTAGTAGGTAGACTGTGTGTTGGAGGGGTACACAGCGTATTTATCGTCTCGCTTCTGCTGTCAGTTAACTTTCCTGCTGGCCAGTGGACAGACTGTGTGTTTGGGTGCGTGCACAGCGTGTCTGTCCCCTGGCTAGTAAAATAGTCTTCATGTAGCACAAGAATTCGGTTAACTCGATGTGTTGTGGTACGAAACCGAATGTGCTGTTTCGTTGGAAGTCTATATGGAAGTTTGAAGTAACCTCAGCTAGCATCGCTTCTCAGCTGAGATCAAAGTGTAGACGTATCTGACTCTCTGAGAGAAGAGCCGCGTACGTGTAGTCTGAAATTGAATCGATTTTTCGATTTAGTATTGGAACTTCAGCTAGTTGGATCCTGTCCGCGGGTTGGCGCTGTATAGTTGAGCGCCAGGTTCGGGCATATTCGTGACAGCGAAGAAAATCTAATTATTCACTTATCTATTAAGACCAATGGAAATACTTTCGGTTTAAAGATATTAACTAGTCACTACGTCACACACATCTCAAGAACCACAATTTGGCCGTTCCTAATTATTTTCAGCTGCGCAACAGGATTTGCCGTAGTATGCGGACAACGAATAAGTATTGTTTCCAATTAATCAGCAGTCGGCTGCAAATCTGTAATATTTAATGATTACATTTTGCACCAAACTTTCACGTGTTGTTCATTTCATTCCTTATCATCCTAAACATCATTATCCAGCTGTTTTTCCTAGTGTCTCAACAGTTTATATTCTTTGAAGCAATTTTAGCGTAAGAACACGCTTATTGTTTTATGTCTGTCAGCAAAAATCTCAAGTAGTTTTAACCTTTTATAATCACATGACGTACTTTTTGGAGATATCTGTGTATCCGTGGATCCATTAATATATGTATTACATAGTCAACATAAAGTTGTTTTTGAAATGTATGCCGTTTGGATGCGCAATTATTGATTTATATATTTCCTATCAGCCTAGAGTTGCTTATGCGGAAGATGTGTCACCTGTACTCTTCGTAAGTGCCAATCTTGCTCAAACAGTGCCTTCTGTGATTCTGCTGCTTTTGCATCTACTAACGGAAATATAATATAATGTGTAGCCTACGTTAACTAGTACTTGAAAGTTTAGTGAGCTAATAAATTGGTTATTTAAATTAATTATCATACTATTAATTTTATCCATCCCCTACGTTTATTGAATAAAATCTTGTGTCGCTGTTGTGTTTTTTTCACATTAAAAAATACTATTCAATTTATGCTATATATTTTCTTCCTACCTAAATGCTTTTTAATCCAAAAGCGCAAAGGGACTGATCTGAGTCAAACCTTGCCTAAATATCCGCAAAGGCATTGGTAAAACTTTTGTGATGTTTTCACCATGATGGTTTGTTTATCACCAAGAGAGCGTAATAGCGTCTCACTTTATATAGAATAAGAGTGAGACACCAGCCTGCCTGTGTTCTAGCACAGGTAGATGCGTTGGTCGTTTTCAGGCTACATGTTGACATTCTGTGCAACATGTGGCTGGCCAATCACCGCGTAGATTCTTTGCGTAACACACTTTAGTATATATTCGCTGATGCGTTGATAATACCGTTATTTTAATAATGGAATTTATTTTTGATATTAATATTAATATAAATACAATTCGTCAAATATTTTTAATTTAATATTAATATAAATGCGATTCCTAAAATATTTTTAATTTAATATTAATATAAATAAACTTCTCTAATTATTTTTAATTTAATATTAATAAAATTATTAATATTAAAAGTATTTTAAATACAGACTTTTAATATTAATATTAATTATTAACGGTAGGTGATAAGCCTTAAGATAGGGATAAAAGCTTAATAACTCATTATTTATCCATAGTCTGCTTGCAAAAACATTGAAAAAGGTTTGCAAATACCTATAGGGATATTTTGGCAAACTTTCAGCAAAAATGATTGAGAAACTTTTGAGATATAAACTTTTCTGAATTTCATAAAAGTTTCTCCAAAAACATTAAAAAAGGTTTGCAAATACCTTTAGGGATATTTTGGCAAACTTTCAGCAAAAATGATTGAGAAACTTTTGAGATATAAACTTTTCCGAATTTCATAAAAGTTTCTCAATCAGTTTCGCTGAAAGTTTGCCAAAATATCCTCAAAGGTATTTGCAAACCTTGAGATAAATTTAAATTAATTAAAGAGATAAATTATATAGATATTATAGAGATAAATTTAAATTAATTGAGAAACTTTTAAGAAATTGAGAAAAGTTTATATCTCAAAAGTTCCTCAGTCAATTTCGGTGAAACTTGGCCAAAATATCCCCAAAGGTATTTGCGAACCTTTTTAATGTTTTTGCAAGCAGACTATAGATGAATAATGAGTTATTAACCTTTTATTTCTATCTCGTTTTATGATTTGAGCACGTGCACAGGCGTATGGCCAATAAGAGAATAAGAGCTTGCTTTTGATTGGCCAGCCACATGTTGCACAAAATGTCAAAATGTAGCCTGAAAACGACCAGCGCATCTTCCTGCTAGAACACAGGCAGGCTGGAGAGTGTATCACTCTTCTTCCATATAGAGTGAGACGCTATTATGTACTCGTGTTATCACTAATCATCGCGCCAGCAAATAAATAAGCGTAGGTTATAGCACGATGTTACATAGAGTTCACATAGGGCCTACTCCTTTACCGGATTAAACCGACTGGAATTATTCCAGTCCGAGGTTAAGGTTTAATTTGCCATTCGCAAATCGAGTTAAACGGACTAAACGAGTTAAAATAAGGCCGCGGCTTAATTTTAGTCTGACCCCATTCCAAAACTGCCACTGGACTACACGGATTTAACAAGCGCGCTTAACGTTAGCGTGCATAGTTAAGTCCGTTTAGTCTAATATAAAAGCAGCGCGCTAAACGTTAAGTCCGTTTAATCCGGAGGTTGCATTGCCCTGTCTTTACGAGACAGGTATGATAATAACAAAGTATAGAAAAGAAAAATGCCCTGCGGAAAAAAGTCATAATAGGACGACTGCGAAGATTTGCACTTTTGATTGAATCAGTAGGTATCAGTAGATTAGCAAGTAAAGGTGACTGAAGCGGAAAAATGAGCTGCTAAAAGTTTGGGAACTAGAGGTTAATGGTGTCAGAAATAGGCCGCTTTGCTGCGCCCTATTATTGCGGGCACCACGGCTGTACTATCCATTTACTCCATTTGCGTATGTAGTGCCATCTGCAACTAAGGGTCGAATCATACTTCTATACGGACGGACATTAAAACATAGTATGGGAAAACGGATGAACTGCCGACTGGATATGCATGTATTTCCAGTGCCGGTCTGCCCTAAAGATCATGTACTCTATTTCCGCATGCCCGTATGCCTGTGCAGTGTGCAGCCATATAATCCTGCATATGTTCCAATGTCCGTCTGGTCTAAAAGTATGAATCAAAAAAACGGACTAAACCGGTCTTATCATCCTTTGCCTGTATGCCCTACTCAAGTATGACTGTACCTGTCGATGAATGCTTACTATTGCGTGTTGCAATACACTTGTCAGATGCGTGTCATGTTAAGCTAGTAATATAAAACCGACGTTGCCAGTTCTCGTAATCTGGCTAGTCTTTATTTTTTGAAATCACCTGACGCTGACACCTACAAATTCCACTATCAAACTGCAATGCCATATGGCTTGTACAGATTACAAGACAACTCTGTATAAATAGCTCTAGAATTGCTGTTTCTCGTTTAGCCGAAGGTGCCCGCAATAATAGGGCGCAGCAAAGCGGCCTATTTCTGACACCATTAACCTCTAGTTCCCAAACTTTTAGCAGCTCATTTTTCCGCTTCAGTCACCTTTACTTGCTAATCTACTGATACCTACTGATTCAATCAAAAGTGCAAATCTTCGCAGTCGTCCTATTATGACTTTTTTCCGCAGGGCATTTTTCTTTTCTAGTTTACACACTTTTTTCGCTTCAGCAGTACTTGTGCAATATATTACTTAGCTGCTCAAAACCCAAGCCTACACTCATTATCAAGCTTCAAGTTAGCCTGTTATTTAAACAAATAGACGAAACACCATCATACTACTTTTAATGTAGTATAGAGCATGTACATATGTACAATATACAAAACAATTACATCAGATATTTACATTTTGGACATTTGCACTGTAGAACATAACGCAACAAATGAGGCACAACAGAATAAAGAACACAAAACAAAATAATCTGCCATATTTTTAGTTGGGGAGTGGGAGTGTGCACCCTTTTAATTGGTCCAGAGCCTTCCCCAGTTTTGTCGGACCCTCGTACTGTGCCCTCCCCAGTCCCCCCTCCATTTTGGATGGGTGTCCTTCATGACCCTAATAGCCCAATGTCAAACACGACGTTTTAGCTACTTTTAAGTTATAGCGACGTCTCTGTGGTGTGATTATTGTTTGTTTTTGTTAACTCCAGTACCAGTGAAGCTTTGAATACGTATAAAAACTTTTGCTGTATCCAAAATTTGTCTCATCGGGACTCGGTGCGCTACCCCACGTCCACACCCCTTCTGGTGGCGGCCCCCAGAACATTTTGCATAAAAATAGGCATACCCGTCGTAAGACTTTTTCTACTGTATAAGTATTCAGTTCATTGAAATTGGGACATATGTATGTACTAGTTTGCAAAACTTAATACCATATTGACATGGGGGTCCAATCTTTTGGGTTATCAAGAACATTTTGTCTACCCTTGTACCAAGTCAGACAAAACATGATCGTATTTTAGCGAAAAATTACCTATTCTTTACATGGCTAAAGTACACAGTGTCGACGTTAAAATCAACAATTTTGAAAAGTTTTGACCCAAATTCAGGTAAAAATTGCATAAAATCGGTAGAAATGCTCATATTTAAAAAAATTGAAATTTAGCTTGCCCTTGTACCAAAATTAAAAATCTGTGAAGGGTCCCGGACCCCCCCCGTGTTAAATTGCGCTTACTACAATATACAAAGTATATAAACAATATTATATTATGCAGGGAGTAAAAAAGTTCTAATCAACTCCTTTCCAAAAAAATAACTGTCAATCTGTGGTAGTTGCGCTTCTCCACTTCACCCTTGAGCGGGGACAAATCAAAAGCAGAGCGGTGGCAGTTGCCGAATCTCCCAATAGATGGCCGGCCCGAGCAATGTCCCAGTCCAAAGCTGCAGAACAAGCAAAATCAGTCTCAGGATTCACGGCTACGACAGGCTGAAAAAAGAATTTTTGTATTATATTATATATATATATATATATATATATATATAATGTTTTTTTGCGTAAAATACTGCGTATTTACGCAGTGAACCTTAAATTTACGCAGTCAAAAATAAAAATACGCAGAATTTACGCAGCCTTCATGTGCCCCCCAAGCGGCAGTAAATCAAGCTTAGCCAAAAAGTTTTTTCGATACGTCCCCAATTGACCAAATTTGGCCTAAAAATCAAACAATTCTCCGATTTTTGTACTGGGGCTGCCGCCCCAGACCCCTGCAACTTTAATGCTTTTGTGTTCCTCACTGTGTGTGTTTCGTGCAAGCGTAAGCAACTGTATATACATGGGTGCATTGTGCACCATCTAGTTGCTTAGTACACTGTTAGCATACATGTATGAGGGGTGGGATGGAGGGATCCCCCCACAAAAAATGTGTGTTCTAATTACATTCCAGTGATTTTTAACCCATTTCAAAGAATCGAAAAATCATTCCCCCAGCCTGCAACTACGCAAATATAGCGCATTGGGCATGTATGTATATATAGTTCAGCGTCCTAGAAGTTTTCAAATTAATAGATGTGACCAAAAACGCTTTTTGGCGTTAACTCCAGCTGAATGTAATGTTCGTTGCATTGACATATCCTTTAAATGCGTTGCTTATGTTTTTAACCGGTTATAGACTAGTTTTGGAAAAATACGCAGTCATTTCTAAAAATACGCAGTCAAAAATAAAAATACGCAGTTTTTCCGCAGTGCCGTTTTTAAAAAAAACCCTGATATATATATATATATATATATATATATATATATATATATATATATATATATATATATATATATATATATATATATATATCAGTCTGCAGCATCACAGCAGGAAAGTAAGCTCACAGTTTGCTCATCTCAGCTCGCACTCAGTCTGCAGCATCACGTCACACACACACAGCATGTGCAGAAACGCACAGTATATAAAACATACAGCTGCACACCCAACGCGTACATTGCAATGCAGCACGCAAATCAGAGCAGAATGAACTTAAATACCTGTTGCGCATGCGCTGTGGCGCAACAGGAAAAATTGTTCAGGTCAAAATTACCCATTTTCTGCTAACCCGAGTACTTCTTAGATCATTTGGCTTAAAATTTGGTCCTCGCGTGCCGAGACCCTCTGGCCTCTTTTATTCTGCCCCCGGCGAGACCCCATCCCTCTCACCCCATATATACTTTCACAGGTTTTCCAATTTTTTTGTAACATAGGAGGTGTAGTAATGGTGCTGTCGAAAAATACATATTTTAATCTTAGCCAAAAAAAAATTAGCATAAAAAGCTGACCGGTATGTAAATAGTTAAAGAATGAAATATATATAATAACAATCACTTATATACATAAACTATAATTAATCCTCTAACCAATGAATTGGCTCTATGGAACCCAGCTGGTAGTTCAGGCGGCGAATGGCATCGGCCGTACGAAAAAGATACACGGGGGGTGGGACACAGCGACGGACCAGTTGAAAACCTGAAAAAAGGGATTAAGCGGAATAGACTGCATTAAATTCACAATTGCCAACTCCTGGAAATGGAATGAAACGAAAAAATGAAACAGCTTGTATTTTTTTGAAA
>JASANF010006879.1:0-21870 GCA_030248245.1 Trissonchulus sp. WLG1_4 | reverse complement strand
TGTGTGTGTGTGTGTCTGTCTGTGTGTGTGTGTGTGTGTAAATAATGGTTTTACGTCACGTGTCAGAATAACCCGGGTTTGATGAACATGGATAGACGTGAAGTAAGAAAGTATAACAATTATTGTACTTGTACTCTTGAATGAAAGAACGATATTTATTACATTAATATGCAAGGAATTTGTTGAAGAATACGTGATTTGGGCATAGATGATATTCAGCTGGATGAATAATTTGACAAATAGTGTGGTATAATTAGGTTCAGATCAATCCACAGGCAGGCTCAGACGATGAACTTGAGCCAGGCGGGCTGGCCCTGATTGGCTGTGGCCTTGCCCAGCAGCTCGTAGAGGTCGTCGTGTCGCTTGTTGTCTGGGATGGGCCATGCGCGTCGTCTGCGATACAGGGCTTGTCGCCAGTCGTTGTTGGGCGCCAGGCTGTCTGGGAACACTAGATTGTACACGTCGCTGGAGTCGTCGTAGGAGGGGGACCGGGCACGTCTGGTGGCAGCAGTTGAGCCGTCCGGGCGGCAGATTAGCAGGATTAAGGAGATTAGTAGTAATCCAGTGGGCAACACTGAGGGGGATTTGGGGAATGCCAACATTGCACTGCTCTGGCCTGGAGCCCTAGCTGGAGTCTGGTAGCTGCAACAGCAATAATAATAACAATTGGCTCATATACAGGAATTCGGACAGGCTGTGTTGTTTGGCTGCTAGATAAGTGACTAGGCGAGTTGACTGCTAGGTGGAAATAGTTGAACCCGGTTTATGGTGCACAGGGAATGAAACGCATTCCACAAACTTCACTGTAGCGGACATATTGCAGTTGAAGCTGTTGGTTGCGCACCTGTTAAATTGCACCGCATGCAAAGACTTCCATATTTGGTCATACAGTATTTGGAATGAGGGACAGAATGCTTTGGGATACAGGTAAGGATGAGTATAAATGAGGCGACGTTTGAGTAGCTCACGTGCATGTATGTAGAGCTGAAGAAATGTGGAGGGGTGAAAATCTAAGTGTGGACAAAATGGGGAGGTTTCTGAAGGCAATTTTGTAAAAATTTCAAGTTTTGAAAGCCGAGATTTTTGCGGTGAAGGACCTGTTGTGTTTTTTTAAATGAGGAAGGTGTCTGGTCACGTGACTGAGGAGGTGACACGTTACGTAACAGCACCATATTTCCAACCTTACTTCTGTAACTCAATTTCTCTCCAGGCAAATCCCATAAGATCATTAAGATCAAACACTGATGAAATCGTTTTTAATTTAGCAAAATTTGTTCATCTAGCCTTTAAACGTAGAAGTATTATATTATCATCCGAAAACAGTCATTAAAGCTAACTTACATATTATGCTGAAACCAGTAATTTCAATGTTTGAACTGTTATGTCAGTGTCTACTAACAGCCTACTTTAGTTGACTAACAATAATTTCATCTTTGCCGATTGTATTGTAGCTGCATTAATGCTATTGTGGTGCGATGTAGCGTAATATGTCCCGATGGGATTGTACGCTTGGCTAAACTAAATAAACAACAAACATAGCAGAAACGGATGACTTGTGCTCGTGTGCAACTATGGCTAAGGCTAAGTGACAAAATGGACATGCACGGTAATGCAGCTTATGGCTCACATAAACAATAGCAGACGAAGCCAAGTGAATTATTTCCATGAAAAACCAGAGACACTTTACTTAGAAATCAACAATTTCACTAAAAATGCAGGAAGTATATATGTATGTCTTATTCATTGGCCTTGTCGGCACTGACCTCGGCTGGAAACTACCTTCAAATTAAATGCAAAACTGATGCTGCTATTTATGGGCTGAGCATTTTCGAAAGGTCTGATAGTTCAAGCTGAAATTTGGACTCTAATATATAAATTTACACGGGCTCACTGTCAGTATCACATAATGCGGTAAATAATTGTGCAGTTCAGCAAAAAATGTGTATTGAAATTGATGTAAAAATAACTCCAAAAGTTTGCAAAATTGAAAATAGTCGTCTCCTGAATGTCTCCCTATCAGGCTGTATTATTAATTAAAATTTTTTAAAGCTCTGTTTTGGCGAACACTTGAATAAATGAATGGGCTTTCAAGTGGTCGTGTGGTTAATTAGAGTGGATGAGGGGATTAGCTGCTTGGCAGGAAATAGTATCATTTAACAGAATAACTTAGCACAAGTCTGTTCTGGGGAAATGCGTGCGTCGATGGTGAAGGGAGGTGGACAGACATTTTTGAAAGGAAGTCAGCTGGGACCAGCACTAGCAAATTGCAACTCTGCCGTTTTTTAGTCCTGTTTTGTCCCAAATGGTCTGCCATTGTTTTCAATAAAAGTCACTGTGAGACTTGTCCTGGGCTTAGACTGCCTGCCCAAAACTAATTAGACTCAGTGATGGTGAAAAGTGACGCCTGGTCTCCAAATACAGACAGATCATATTGGTGGCTCAGCCACTGATCCCAGCTTATGCAGACAAGACAAAATTATCCATTTTTTGTAGGACAACAAAGACCCAGTCTAGTCTAGACTTGGAGTAAAGATGACCATTATGAAAATTTGTCTGCGTGTCATTTCCAGGTTGCAAAACTGCATGTGGGAGGTTGGGGTGGAAATGTTTAAGACACACCGCACATTAATGTACCTAAACCTTGGCTGCTTTCGAAAATTATTCAAGTTTTGTCGAGCAAACAGTCGAGCAGAATAAGGTCAAGCGGTCGATTGTACGCCTATGGTAGGTTCAATCGGTAACCCTTGATTTTGAAAAAAAACAAAGCACAGCCTTTATAATGTGTAGTGCGTAGGCCATAGCCAATGGACTGCCACTCGACAAGCCCTCGCTATCGGCTAATTGTTGGTCAACATCTCAAGCGTATTGATGTCAAGCCCTCGGATTTGTCTTGAATCAGAGTGCGTAATTTAATTCGCCCTGCTAATATGAAGTGCGTCCTTTTGTCTAGATGTAGACGGGGGAAGTGGGTAAGCAAATAAAAAAGGAACAGTCATAGACCAGATTATCAAGAGAAGTTTTGCTGGGGCGGACTGAAAAAATGATTGCCGTCAGGGACATGCTTTCTTCACGGACAGACACGACACATGTGCTGCTGTGCACACACACTTAGTTATGTGTAATGCATTGAAGCATAGGAGACAACTACATAGTACATATGTTCTAATACAACGAAACCCATTTGGAAGCCCGCATAGTGACCAGCGACATATGTTCTAATACAACGAAACCCATTTGGAAGCCCGCATAGTGACCAGCGCAACTTAACATTTTAAATGCCTCACGAATTGATACATATCTCCTGAATATATTTGCCCAGGTAATCCACGGAGGCACAATGTGGGATTGTCACGATGCGCCACGATGCCAAATGCAGCGCCACATAACATCACGCCCCACAAGAGGCACCTATTTCGATGTCAGACGATGTCACTTTTTTGATTTTTTGTTTTTGTACCTATTAGTTCGTGTAAATTAATTAAAAATTAAAAGTTGTCGTAAAATACGTTAAGAAAGCCAGAAAATTTAGCAAATTTGGTGAACTTAAACTGTAATTCATACAATCTACCACGTACCTGTACCATACAGATCAGAATTAATAGACAAGCAACTTCTATATACTTACTAACGTTTATGTTTATGTTTGCAAAGATAGCTATGGTGATGCAAGTCGAAGTTGAGGAAGATGATTAAATCTAAACCATTTAATTGGAATTAAAATTTTGATTCAATTGACGTTATCCATGGCTATAAATTTTTCGTGTTCGAGAATTTTTTGTTTTTAAAATTGAAAAACTTAGGAATGTGCTTTAACTGGAAATCTCGCTTTGACAAAATTTTGGTTTTGTGTGATTTGCATGACCAGCCAACAAAGAACACACAGCAGTTGAGCTCTGAGTTGTTGAGCGCGTGTGGAATACTTTGAAATTCAGAAGCTTTGAAGATTTGGCGAAAAACTTGCAGACATTATTAATGGGCCTACATAGCTAGCTGGACTAGAAGACACTGGTTATTAATTGCCCCTGGCGAGTACTCGCTCACTCTGAAGTGTACTGATTATGATCTCAGCTGATTTGTTATCAAGTTCACCCAGTTCCCCGCGGCCTGCGGGTGCAAGCAAATGTAACGCGTACATGTCACACGTGGGACACCGCGAATATACATATGGACCCAGTGAAAATAACGTCAATGATGTCTAATCATGATGACAAACTGACTAAATCATTGATGTGCAAAACCTGGGAACCTTTTGTGTTTTTTTAAATATTTCTGAACAGTGTTTGAACATTTAAGTGAGCAGGGAAGACGCAAGAGCATCCGTGACATCTACGGCCTAGTTGTGTTGGTAAGGATAATGTCAAAGTTGAAAACACTGACGTATTGTTAGTATGTGGTGCTGTGAAAGTGAGTGGGTTGTCAAGTGAGAAAAGTTGGCAGTTGGCAGTGAAAGTAATAAAGTGTGATAATTGGAGAGAGCTGGCGTGGATCCACGGTCATTTGTTGCTGCCTGCTTCAGCCACCACTTGTTAGTAGAGCCTGTAATTGCTGTTCTCACAATACCACTATATAGCTGCATTCAAAGTTATTGTCAGCTGTAATGGATCATCAGCAAGTAGTGAGCACTCACTTAAGGTGGTAGTTGCGTTTTAGAAGTTTTTGTGATTTCTATGTAAACTTTGCGCCACCAGTACTCAAGGTATAAGTGACGCCTGAGCATAAATTTTTGGGACAGTACTGTAAAGGTCAAAGTCCCCAGGCATGGCTCTCACTTTTTAGAAATTTCACCTGTGGACATTTTTAGAGGGTTTTAATTACAAGAAATTATCTTAAATTTTCGATGCGTTTGCTTTTCAGCTATTTTCTCAGTAAATTGAGTAGTTATTAAAAAAGTGGGGGACATGCCTGGGGATTTTAAAAATGTCAAAAACCTTACCAACTTTCAGCCCCAACAGGTAATAGTATGATTCAGAGCTGTGGCGCAAACTTTTTGTAAAAAATTGCAACAATTTGCAAAGGACCTTTCTTTAGTCGCTTATACTGGAAACAAAATCACAGGTTAAATTTTAATGCATGGTATACATTTAGGAAAGATATCGTTCTACCTAATGCAAAAAACCGCTTGTGATTTGAATTTGTAAACGCTGAGCTATGGCTTTTCAAAAAAAACACCTAAAAACGCAATTACCCCCTTAAGGGGGTAGTGTCGCGAAAGCAGTCGATTTTGCGCGACTATAAAATTTTTTCAGTGAAAGATAGGTCATTGTTCTTTATATATTCTAAAAATATGTTTCAAGGCAAATAATTTCGTTAATTTTCCGCAAAACTGATGCAGCATACAGTTAGCAGTGAAGTCGCAAAGTCGGAAAAATGACGTGTTGAAAACCTATTCACATTCGATAATTTCGTCACAATTATAAAACTTTTTGTTTAGACTGTTTTCACAGACTAAAAGCATATATGCTCTAATTTATGCACACAAAATTTAGTGCAAATTACTTGAGTGGTTGCGGAGTAATACCTGTTTGAACTGTGAAACTGTGCGCAAACTGTGAAGTACTCACAGCAATAATGATAAATTGTAAAAAATCTAGAAGATTATTTTAAAATCTAAAGAAAAACGAACCTTTATTTTTCATTTTTCTTATTTGTGACAAAAAATTGTGCGTCAAAACGTTACATGTACCTACTTCACAAGCTGGCCAATCTGATATCTGGCTTGATTTTTTGAACTTTTATGCCTCTATTGTGTGATGTCTGGCTTACAAATGGTGATTGGTTCAAAATATTGGTAGATATTGGTAGTCTAGTGTCTGGTAGTATCTATTTGACATCATATAGCATTTTACTAGTATCTCAGTGAACGTACAATTGCAAAGCAAAAAGCTCTTTTTTTGCAACCTATGAGCAAAACTGCTTTGGCGACACTACCACCTTAATAGATACCAGAAACACAGGGTTAGGTATGTATATAAAAGTTATTTCAGTTAATTTACGAATAGTAGTTTGTAAATGTATCTTGGGAAAGGTTCTGTTTTTAGAGTGTCAGTGACAAATCTAGGAAGCATATATACCTGCCGGCAGTCGGCTGGAAGGTGTAAATGGACCGTGGTTTGTCAAAGCACGTATGTAGGTGGTAAGACTACATGCTATAAACATACACACATGTAACAAGAGTGGGGATAATTTTGTGGGGTTGGGGTGCTCAGCGCGATTTAGGCACAAATTACAGAATTCTGTTGGGGTGGAGCGGAGGGTCGTTCACAGTTATTAACAGTTAAAATTTATGTATGTAATATCATGTATGTATATTATGTATTTATGTATTTATAAACATGAAGCATTTATGCAGTTCAAGTATATAATATGCGGTTTAAATAGTGCAGATACCTAGCAGCTGATCTATAGTGGCATCATGGGGCAGTGGCGTGTTATGACCAGTCTCACTTGTGCTGCAACAGATCTGGGCTTGTCTGGTTGTTTGCTTTGTTCAGTAACAGACCCAGGGTGCATTCCTCTTACCAATTGGACGGACTGCACCTATTTCAGTCCATTAGTCCATTGTTTAGGAATGCCTTATCGGATTAAGGGGGGGGGGGGCTACCCAGGTCAAAATTTTAAGTTCTTCAATTTTGCTTATTTTCACATATGTTACTCCCCCAAGGCACCCCAACCTCAGATAAGAACAATTAAGCTTGAAGGTGTACGTTTTGGCTCTGCGCATTTTGTCAGTGTATTTACATAGGCAAAGTCCGCGGAAAAGCCGACAAATAGCCGTCAGTTTGGACAGATCTAGCCGTACATGTAACGGGGTCAAAATTTTGGGGACCCTCCCACCCTGGTCAACCAAAACACCGTAAATTTTGCGAAATTTTGTAAAATTTTTTCAAAACAGTGCTTTTTTTACTAAATTTTGCCCAACTTTTGGGGACCCTCCCCCCGGGCCCCTCGATGTTGGGGGGTCCCCAAGCCCACCCTCCCACCTCCCCCTCACATATGTATGGATCTGGCACGGACCAGATCAAACTGAAACTTGGCATAGTACTAGCCCATATAATTATTGTATGCTCTAAATCGTATGCTCCGGATGTTCTATATGTATTTTCGAAACTAATGCCGAGGGCAAAATGTGAAAAAAATGACAATTTTTTGGGCCCGCCATCGCCAAATTTGAGTGACTACATTTGGGGTCACTACACACGCCATGGGCAAAAGTTTACAAAAAACGGAGGTTGAGACATGACATGAGGCATAGGCTATCGAATGGTATAAACATCAGGTACATGTATGTCAGCATTAACAAAAATTTCGGGTGAGGGGACGCTTTGTGACCATACGTGGGCAGCTACCGAATTCTGGGGGGGGGGGGGGTGCGGAGCAATTTATTTTTGCTTCGTGAGCCACCAACCACCTATTTCGCCGCTTCGTGAGCCACTAATTTTTGCTTCGTGAGCTACCTTCAAAACATTCTGGGGGGGTGAGGATGCCTTCTGGGGGGGGGGGGGGGTTAAAACCCCCCCAAACCGCCCCACGCCCATGTATGTTTGTGACCACAAATATTTTGTTGCGCCTATAATCAGGGGTGGACGCGGGTCGTGGGTACCCGCGGGTACTCGTGAGGTGAGTTGGGTTTAGGACGGAAAATTTGAGCCGTGGCTCAATCCGCGGCTACCTATTTCAGGCTGCGCGGGTGGCTAATTTTTTTTCCGACCCGCGAAACCCCCAAAAATTACCACGTCGAACTCTTATTTTACAGAATTTTTAGTACTGCGTTCGTGCCGTTTGAGTGTCGTAATTTGTTCAAAGTGGTAATGTGTCATGTGAAGGCTACATATACAGGATGGTGGATCACAGTGGGTCGCGGATCGGCTTTTACAGCGCGGGTTGGGTCGCGGGTTACCCACGAGTGTAGAGCCGCGGGTTGGGTTGGGTTGCGGGTTTCGACCCGCGTCCACCCCTGCGTATAATTCACACGTAAAATTAAATTTTCAAGAGCCCCTAGTCAAAAATTGGCAATCGCTTTCGTTAGCAATAGCTTTCGTCAATAGTTTTTTATATCTGCGATGCGCCTTCACGGGACTACAATGTGTACAAATTTGAAGCAAATCGAAGAGCTTACAATTTTTACTTGTACAGGTAGCCCCCCCCCCCTTAATCCGACTAAACCGGATTTCACATGCACGCTCAACATTTGTCTGCTTAGTTGTACAACTTATTAGCACTTGAACGGAATTAACAAGCGGATATAGAACTTGGGCCATTAATGTTGCATTTGACCAATTGAACGGAAATCTTTATATTAGGGCATATACACAATCGGATGTAACGGAATGGATTTAAATTAATTTTGCTCATAACACAGGACAAAATGAAAATAGCCGGCGGATATTTCGCTCTACACGGCTTCTCTCAGTGTGTGCAAAGCTTAAGTAAATTCTGTTTAACTGACACTGTGTTATCGACGAAATAAAGTTAAAATCTAAGGCCGGATTCACACTGGCACTTGCACAAGCACAAGCACAAGCACAAGCACAAGCACAGGCACAAGCACAAGCACAACGCTTGGGCGTTCACACTGGAACTTGCACAAGCCGAGCCAATCAAATTAAAGCGCGCCAGTGTAACGTCTTTTCTATTCAGAAGTTTCGTTATCGTTTCAAAATTTTGGGCTAAAATTTTCGCAATTTTGAAACTTTCTCGTACATTCTATGGAAGAAAGAAAATAAACTATAAAGAGGGGCAAAAATAAAGCTAAAACGCAATTTGATTTTAAAGATGAAACGAACCAAAATTAAAGGAAAGAAAGAGAAAATGAACGCAATACATTCTTTAGTAAATATAAGATCCATTTCGACAAGGGTTAACTCCGCAAAATCACACTTTTCCATTTAATTTGCGCCATTTATGACTATACACAAACTGACAGCTGCAAAATCTCTACGCTGATTGGCTGTGCTTGTGCAAAAGATAAAATTTTTGAACAAGCGTTGTGCTTGTGCTTGTGCTTGTGCAGAATTTTCTGCAGTGTGAACCGGCTGTGCTTGTGCTTATGCCTGTGCCTGTGCTTGTGCTTGTGCAAGTGCCAGTGTGAACCCGGCCTAATCCCATAAATCCAATCTTAGATAAGACAATTAAAAGACTTAAGGACAGAGACAGTATTACAAGCCAGTATATATAAACCGGGCTTTTTTACGTTCTACTTATCTGGCTACTGGTTGGTTCTGCTTCGGTGCTAGTCCTACTGATCCGTTGGCAGGTAGCCAATTCTGGGGGCGGGGGTGCGGAGCAACATTTTCATTTATTTTCGCATCGTAATCTTCTGGGGAGGGAGGGCGAATCCTACAAGCCCGCGTATATATGGTCCTACTCTACTCAGGGGTGGACGCGGGTCCAAATTTTCGACCCGCGACCCAACCCAACCCACGGCTCAACACTCGTGGTTAACCCGCGACCCAACCCGCGCCATAAAACCCGACCCGCGACCCACTTTGACCCACCACTCTATAACCATAACGTACATTATACAGGGGCGTGTAGCCAGGACTTTGAAAAGGGGGGGGGGTCGTACCTTGTCCTTGCTGACTTATTTAAACTCACTATTGCGGGGTCTGAGGTCAGCCCCCAGAATCCAATTATTTTTACACTTATTGGCGAAGTCGCTTACATATCAAAATGTAAATTTGGTCGTTTAAAGTAAATATACGGTGTTTTTTTTTTTGTTGTCGTGTGCGCGTTTCTTTTTTTTGTTGTGGGTGGGGGTTTTTTTTCCGGTTGTTTTTTTTGGTGTTTTGTTTTTCTTTTTCTGCTCCGGTGGAGTCAGTGAGTGCGGAATCAGCTTCACATTGTTTTCCTTCATGGCTTACATGTGCATGCGGATGTACATAAATGTGTGTGTATGAGTGTAGCATATTTTGTATTAGTGATGACTAAGGTGATGCTGCTTCCGCAGTCACTGACTCTGACTCCGGAGTCAGTTAATAAAAATCGAAACTACCGGAAGTAACATTGTACCTGTGACGTCAATAGGTTGACTGCAGTCACTGACTGCAAAATGAAGTCAGTGACGCTGACTCCGGAATCATATGATGTTAAATTTGAGCTGTACTGTACTAACTGTTGCGGGGGTCTAGGGGCGGCAGCCCCCAGAGAAATTGGAGTTTTTTTCTATTTTTTTGGACAAATTTGGTCAACTGGAGACGTAATCGAAAAAATTTTCCGACAGGTAAATTAAAAACAAAAGATTGGAATTTCATATCAAACAGTATATTACACAAGCATATATAAGCTTTCATGAAAGTCAACAACAAGGAATGGTAAGCCATAGTGTTTGCAAGGGTCTGGGGGCGGCAGCCCCCAGGAAAAATTTTTTAGAATTTTTAATTTTTAGGTCAAGTTTTGTCAGTTGGAGACGTATCAGAAATTTTTTTTGGCAGGACTATAAAAACCAAGGGGGGACCCTTGTCGACAATTTCTTCAGGTTCCAGTTTACGCGGATCGGAAAAATTTTTGTCGACCCGCGCAGCCTGAAGTGGGTACCCGCGGATCGACCCACCGCTCAAATTTTCCGACCCACCCAACCCGTGGGTACCCACGACCCGCGTCCACCCCTGGTCCTACTTCATTGCAACGTTAGTTCAATGTATATACCATACCAGTACTTTTCAGAGCTCTGCTAGTCTACTTTGGTGCTGCTGTTTTCACTTTTTCTGAGTAGTAAAAAGTTTAGAGTTGTTTTAAGTCTTGTCTTCCATTATTTCTCGTCCCAACCCTCATTGGGTAATTGTGTATTTAATAAACCGGTTTACACGACGCAATTTTCAAGCAACTATGTTTCATGCAATTTTTAAGCTGCTTGAAGAATAAGAAGCAATTTTTATGCAATGAGTACGAAGTTGTTGCATACCATTTGCCCGCAAAAGTGAGAAAAATTGCGTGGAAATTGGGCGAAAATTTCTTAATGTAAACCGAGCTTAAAAAGTTGGTACAGGATAATATACATAGTCATACATGGGCGTGGGGGGTTTGGGTGGGGTTTTCACCCCCCCCCCCAAGGCAATTCCATCCCTCAGAGATGTGCCTCACCCTTCTTCCCCAGAATGCCCTGTAGGTACCTGGCGACGTCAAAATCGGTGGCTCACGAAGCTAAATTTGTGGCTCATGGCCGGAAAAGTCAGCACGCCCCCCCCCCCGGTGGCTCACCCGCCCCTTAGAATTAGTCCGCTGCGCACGTATGTATGTATGTATGTATGTACATACATGTAACGGAGTCAACATTTTGGGGGGCCTCTCCGGCCGGATTTTGGGGACCCTCTCCCCCAGATCGACCAAAAATACCCTAAATTTAGCAAAATTTAGGGTATTTTCTAAAAATTTCGCCAAAAAGTGCAATTTTTTCGAAATTTTGGGGACCCTCCCCCCCGGTCCTCGATTTTGCGGGGGGGGTCCCCCCATCCCCCCCTCATACATGTATGTGTATGTATGTACGTACGTATGTATGTACACAGCGCAACCATTTCGGAACACCTGTTCTGTAATTTGCCTTTGAAGGTTAGGTTTATTTTTCTTCCAATTGCACTTTGCCGATAACAGATTTTTTTGGTGCTGCTTTTCAGTACTTTAAAGTGTTGAACAGTACTAGACATGCCAATGAAACTGTATATTTACTGTATAATACACTAAAGAATACATATAATGTATATGATGCACTGTTTGCCACTGCAGGCTTTTAAAGGAATGGCGCAGTTTGCAGTCGTTGTGACTTTGTGAACAGAGACAGTGTAGATACTGTTGTTTTGGTGTGACTGAGAAGGAACTGCCCTGGCCCAAGCCTGCAGCTGCAACGGAGGCCGAGTGACAGAGTGTTGTGGTCATTGGAATTCATCGATCCCAGATCGCTTTCCGCCCACGCCGAAGATGTTGCCCAGATTGAGATATTGAGATCGCGGGTCATCGAAGGGGCTGGTCTGGTGGCGCTTGTCCCAGCTGTCCCACTGAAACGCAGCACTAGGAGCATTGCTTTGAGCACAAGGGGCACTGGTAGTGGGACTGGTAGTGGGACAGGGGGGAAGCAGGGGTGGGAGAGAGCGCTTGCCCAGGACCCGGAAACGTACCTTGTAGGGCTGGAAGGCGCCCTGGGAGCTGCCCGAGCGGTAGAGCGGCATGCCCAGCACTGTCTTGGTGAACTTGCGCTTGGCCTGCCAGTCCCCGCCCGCCGCCAACACCACGCAGCACCAGCCCACAACCACGCACACCAACTGACTCTTGTCCATCATGCTCAGGTCCACTGGGAGTCTGCAAACAAACACAATAAACAACTACAATGATGGTGTGAACAGGAGGAAATGTGGAAGATGGGAATTGGTGGATTGATGTAGAGTATATGAGCAAGTCTAATGTAGAGCACATGTTGAAAAATGTAAAGTTGAAAAGTTTGAAAAATCTACATATTTAGAGCTAAAACTTGATTCGGGAAACCTAATTGAGCCTCAGGGTTGCCTTTATTTGCTTTGCTGGAATCCAATGTCAAAAAAAATTCAATAAAATTTGAAAATTAGTATGACAAAAGTTATCGATTTAATCAAGTCTATCTAATTTTGGCAGTTAGTTATGTGTGTTTCTTTAGAACACCATTTTCTAAAAAAGAACATCAAAAAATAAGGTGGGGTTTAAAAAAAAAAAATGAAGAAGGACGGAGGGGGGTGAAAAAAAAAGATGGTTATGTGGTAAAAAATGTTTTTTTTTATTAAATTTTTTGAGGACTGCTCTTAAGAGTACATATGGCTTCTTCTCTTGTAGAAGAAGAGTGAGACACTCTCCAGCCTGCCTGTGTTCTAGCACAGGCAGATGCGCTGGTCGTTTTCAGGCTACATGTTGACATCTATGCAACATGTGACTGGCCAATCAGCGCGTAGATTCCCTGCGTAACACACTTTAGTATATAATCAGCTGGAGCCTTGATAGATTAAGATAGGGATAAAGGCTTAATAACTGTTTTTTATTTGTAGTCTGCTTGCAAAAACATTAAAAAAGGTTTGTAAAACATACCTCTAGGATATTTGGCAAACTTCAGCGAAATTGATGAGAAACTTTTGAGATATAAACTTTACTGAATTTCTTCAAAGTTTCTCAATCAATTTCGCTCTACAGTGCACCAAAAATGTGTTTAATTTCAAAAAATTTTCTGAGGACTGCTACTATGTTCTAATGGTCTCTCTCTAGCCGGTTTTTTTTTCAAAAAATTTTGTGTGCATAATTGTGCAAAATTTTAATTTTAGTGTGCAAAATTTTATTTTTCTGTGCAAACTGTAAATGCGTTTTCTTCGCCTATATAGAAGCAAATATACGTGTTTTTATACCTCTGGAGGTACGTACGTATCAGTGGCGTACCCAGAAAATAATTTCTGAGAATGACTTTTGATGATGATTTGAATGATTTTTTTGTAATGGGTGAAACAGCACTTCTTAGCAATTTTAACACGCATAAAACCCCTGCAAACGCAAGATTACTGAATCAGGACGTTGCAGGGGTCTGCGGGCAGCAGCCTCCAGAAAAAACACAAGTAAATGTAGCATAATATACTCGTGTAGACATGCAAATGGCTTTGATGAAAGATATGTAATAACAAGGCTTAAGCCACAGAGTCACAGGGGTCTGGGGGCGGTCGTAGCCCCCAGAAAAAAAGTTGGCAGAAATTTTGATTTTTATGCCAAATTTGGTCAATTATTGGAGACGTATCAGAAAATTTTTCCGGCCGGACCATAAAAACCAAAGGGGGGACCCTTGTGTTAAAATTCACTTGGAAAAAATTTCGGGGATGGATTCCCACCATCCGTCCACCCTCTGGGTACGCCCTTGCTGGTTGCTGTTATGTTTATGTTTGCGTGCTGTCGTGCTGAAATTCTAAGTATATATTGGAAATTAATGCCATTTGCACAATGGCTGTCAGATGAAGATCCAAGAAATTTTTTGAGCGAGGGGAAACCGACCCGACTTCCTTGACTTAATCTTGCAAAAATGTGTATGCCATAATTGGCGCCTGGCGGGTGTCTTCGGGCGGCAGCCCCCAGAACCCATAGCTTTTTTGGAATTCTGAAATAAAATTTGCATTAAGAACAACTTCAAGCAACACTTTGTTGACGAATCTGGGTGATTGCGGGGCCTAGGGGCGGCAGTCCTAAAGAAGCCAGAGCTTTTGTAGGATTTTTAATTAAATTTTGCATTGAAAAACATATTCATCAACATTTGTTTAGGAACCTTAACCTTGGTCATTGCTGGAATCTGGGGCGGCAGTCCCCTGAAAAATGCAGAAATTTTTTATTGTTCGGGCAAAATTTGTTTAATTAAAGACGAAACGGAATTTGTTTGGCCGGGCCATAAAATTCAAAGGGGGGACCCTTGTGTAAAATTTTACTGGGAAAAAATTTCTGGGGCGGAAATTTTCACCATCCCCCCTTGGTATGCCCTTTTTACGTTTTATATATATTAAATCATATCAGTGGCAGATCTAGAAATTTTCAAGGTTGGGTGGAGCAATCCGCCCCCCCCCACATCATGAGACAGTTCAGTTTAGAAACGTAAATGCCGTAGCTTGTGGAGGTCTGGGGAGCTAGAGACTTACGGTTTTTGACGACGTGTAACGCGATTTCTAGAAAAATGTACCTCTTAACAATTTATTAGAACGCAAATCATGCGCCATTTGTCAAAAAGCAGTATAAAGACCTGC
This sequence comes from Trissonchulus sp. WLG1_4, assembly GCA_030248245.1. Classification (NCBI taxonomy): domain Eukaryota; kingdom Metazoa; phylum Nematoda; class Enoplea; order Enoplida; family Ironidae; genus Trissonchulus; species Trissonchulus sp. WLG1_4. The sequence continues at coordinate 7,150 of JASANF010006879.1, read as the reverse complement.
CGCCGTTGATGGCAGTAGATGCAGGGGTCTGGGGGTGGCAGCCCCCAGAATTTTTTTGCTTTTTTGCAATAAAAACAGTGCATTTTGAGCACATCACAGGCCCATGGGGCACTGTGCATTATTGTGCAAAATTTTAATTTTTGTGTGCAAAATTTTAAGGGTTTTGCACAAAAAAAACCCAGCTCTCTAGGGATCTTAAAAGAGCGACTGGACTCTGAACAGTTTATTCTTTTCTTCCGTTTGCAGTACTCAGTGCTGCGAATGTATATAGGACTAGGGTATTTTATGGTGTTTAGAAGTAGCATTTAACAGCGTAAATGTACATGGGGATGGGGTGTGAGACGGGGTTTAAGGAGGAGGGGGCGCGTGGTTTGACGTTTATTCAGGGGACTTCATGGAACTTACAAAATTACAAAATTTTCAGTGTGAAATTTTTAGCATAAATTTGTCGTTTTCCTCAATTTTTCAAAGTGCCGAGGTGCTCCTTTCATTTCAAAACCCTGGCTAGTTCCTGATCTAAACACACTTTAACAATTCTAAACGTATATAGATTGTCAGGAGCTGATTTGTGGAGACTACAGCAAGAAGTGGTTTATATTATATAAATTAAATATGTATAGGCTATATAAATTTTGGGTTGCCTCTCAGACCAAATTTTGCAGACCCCCTGATAGACTGAAAGTTTATACCGGAAATTTTTTATATATATACAATATTTCAGAAAACGCCATTTACACCCAATCTTTCTTTCCACAGTTCTTAAGAACCTCTCCAACTGCCCTCTCGATTCTGCCACCCCCCCAAACCCACCCTCATACATGGATTGGGCATACCGGGGGTGGGGGGTGGAGTGAAGAGAATTCCCCTCCCCCCACCTGAAATATTTTCCCAGTGAATTTTGTTTTTCTTGCCCCGCCGAAAAAAATTCCCGATACGTCTCCAATTGACCAAATTTGGCAAAAATCAAAGTTTTCCCGCAATTTTTTGGGGGGCTGCCGCCCCCAGACCCCTGCGACTCTGTGGCTTGCTATTCTTTGTTATTATCTTTCGTCAAAGCGTACGCATATATACACGAGTACATTATGCTACATTTACTTGTGCAACACACTGCCTGATGTGACGTTACCAACTTTTGTTTTAAATTTTCTGTCGGAAAAAATTTCTGATACGTTTCCAGTTGAATAAATTCGGTCTGGAAATTGGAAAAATCGCCATTTTTTCCTGGAGGCTGCCACCCCCAGACCGCTGCAGTTCTGTGGCTTACTATTCCTTGTTATGGTATTTCATTAAAGCCTATGTATAGCCGTTAGGCTGACGCCCGAGCAATAAACAACGTCAGACGTTCCCATGTTTTGTCTAAATGTTCCTTGCTGATACGTTTCCAGTGGGCCAAATTCAACCTAAAAATTGAAAAAACTCCATTTTTTCTAGGAGCTGCCGCCCCCAGACCCCTGCGACATATATATGGCTCAGTGGTCTAGCGCCTTCAATGCGCATGTAAGTACTAACATCGCTAAAAACTTAACTTTAACTTCAAAATTGTTATCACTGAGTGAGCAAAAAAGTGGACAAGATGCGAACCCCCCCCTTTGTCAAAATCCTGGCTACGCCCCCGCCGGCACTAAGTCAAAGTTAGCCGGAAAAATTTTCCGATGCGCTTCCAATTGACTGAATTTAGCCTAAGAAATCTTTTGTATCAATTTTCTTGTCGGAAAAAATTTTTGACACGTCTCTAGTTAACCAAATTTGGCCTAAAAATTGAAATTATCTCCAATTTTTTTCTGGGGACTGCCGCCCCCAGACCCCTGCAACTTTGCAGCTTAATGGATTTGCGCTTGTAATGCGTAAAATTGATACAAAGTTCATTTTAACCCACTGTAAAATATCGAAAACTTTAAACTAAAAGTTTAAAACTTTTAAAACTATCGCCGTTTAAAAACTTTCAGCAAAAAAGAACATGTCATCGTAAAAAAGAACACTCAAAAATAAAAAAGAACAAGTTTTAAGCAGTAGTCGATTTGAAAAAAAACCCTGGGTTACAACTCTTAAAAGCCAAGAAACTGTTAATTTTCAGAGCAGAATATTGAGATTGAGATCCTTAGCGCCTGTGCAGCATATATGGGCGTGGGTAGGGATTGGGGGAGATCACTCCCCTAACCTGACCCCGCTACCCCCAGAAAGGTCCGTTCCCCGCCAGATCGGCTTCACCTCCCGAGTCGAGCCTATTGCAAATATTCAACACTACCTCCTCCGGTCGATGGCTATCCCCTCCCCCGATTACCCCAGCTGCACATGTGTGCTATGCAGGTATCTGGGACAGTGGCAGTCTTACTTCATTTGGGACAGTGGCAGTCTTACTTAATCTGGAACAGTGGCAGTCTTACTTAATCTGGGACAGTGGCAGTCTTAGTTAATCTGGGACACTATGTGCTTTGCAGCAACAAAATAATAGAAAACTCAATGCGAATAATGTTCAGAACAGCCATAGTTTTTGATTATTGTTGATTTTTAATATGTATTGTGAAAGTGAATCTGAATGATATATAGTATGGCTCCCACGGCTCAATGTGCAAATCACAGGTGTGTGTGTGTGTACTCCGTAGTGTATGTAAGTGTTGAAAATGTTTATTATCTCATTTTTCTCTTGGGCTGCCGCCGCCATGTGGGTACCCTACGGCCTGCAACTTGGTGGCTGTAGTGGTCTTGTGTTTGTAATGCTATAAGTGTTAAAATTGATAAAAAGTGCATTTTAACCAATTACAAAGAAATGGTAAGGTCATTCCACCACATTTTTTTCTGGGTACGCCATTGGTGCGAGTAACACTACTTGAAAATGCAATATGAGGAGTCTACGGACAACTGACCTTTTTTCCTGCCAACGGGCCGGGCCGGGCCGGGCCGACAGAGGACCGGAAGGGGCCGGGCGGGGCCGGGCCTGAAAATGGTCCTAACGGGCCGGGCCGGGCCGGGCCGACGACGGAAGGCAACGGGCCGGGCCGGGCCACGGGCCGAAAAAATAGGCCCGTGCAGGCCTCTAGTGTGTGTGTGTACTCCGTAGTGTATGTAGGTGTTGAAAATGGACAATGGTTGTGATAAGATGAAAAGCCGTGAGAATGGTTTGGTAACGTGAGAATAGTTTGGCAGACAGGCAGCTGTGTAAGCGATAGTGGAGTGTGTCCTGATTAGTGACAGCCCAATTAGCCAGGACTGCCCAGACAACTTACAAAGCACTCGTCAGGAAAGTCAGGCTCTGCACTACGGCACGGCACATTATCAGTCTAACCGACATCACTGGGCCTATGCTCAGCAAAGCAGATTAAATTATATATAATACTTATTGTTGTAGTGGCGGGTTGTCTGGAAGGCATTTGGGAGGTTGAGAATGAAGAACTGAATCAAAGTTGTTCGGTGGTCAGCGATCTGTGAAGGTAGACAGACGAGAATGAGTTGTAATGGGTGTGGCAGCGCGTAAGGAGGTGAGCTGTGCGGGGGCGCGCCACAACTCTTGTTACTCAGTCAGTCGTGTGATGGCACTAGGCCATGCTCTCTCTCCAGCCTGCTTTACTACATCATTCACAGCCAGTTTCAATGCAACGCATGCTTGCTGCTGTGTACCATTTCAAAAATCCTGTCCCTCGCTGTATTTATAAAGAACGTTTCCGCCGTAGCTGGCATGGCATTGATCAAGTTGTAGATGGAGGAGACGGGCCGGCCGTCGGGCCCCGACTGAAACCTATGGAACCATTAGAAGTGGGAGCGACACCCCACGCCAAGCGTTCTCTCAACAGATCAGTGACATGATATTGGAGTAGGGTGTGGTTGGGGGAGGTGGAGACTCGAGTGGGCACTACTGCTTAACTGCAGGGTTGGCAAGTCTCGGGTTTGCGACCAAGACCGAGACCAGGCAACCGAGACCAGGCAACCGAGACCACCCAAACGAGACCTACGAGACCGAGACCAGCCCTTGGGGGTACCTTTTTTCAGGTTTTAATTATAAAAATTTGGTTTTAAAACTTTTTTAAAATTTGTCAGGTTTTAAAACATGAAAATGAGTAATTAAGTTACAAAAAAGTGACCATTAGGTTATGTTGTATGAGTGTATGACTTTCGAAGTTGCGAGAAACTCAACATTGTAACGACCGGAAGCATGAGGCCATGAGAGTAGGTGATTGACAGCCGGAGAATACATAGGATTATTTTCCCGCTATTCTCTCATGTTTTGGTTATTTTTTTAAAAGTTTCGCACACTTCTTTGCATATCACAGGGCGTTTTATATGCAGTGCATACATATATGTATTTTCACTTTGGCACCCTGACTCAGGTGCCAGCGTAAAATCGTCCGTGCTGGTGCAGTGGTGCTACTATCAGAAGTTCGGACCAGAAAAGTTTCTCCCGCTGACACAGTTATGTGGGGGAAAAGTTTGATGCCCCAACCACTGTATAGCCTAAAAAGCATTTTTTGACTGTGCCCAGGTTTTTTCAGGTAATTAATGTTTTGACATGCGTTGAAAGGTTGGGGCTCAAGAAATTCAATTCAACTGCCGCCCAATGCGCGCTTAGTAAAGTTGCAGAGGCCTGAAAATTTTTAATTACAAGTCAGCTACGAACTTAGCACTATTTGGTAAATAATGGTCAGTATTTTTACTGTTTACCATATGCTTTAGAGGTTCCACATACAAATGCAACATCGCTAAGTCAGACAACCCATTCTAGCTCAAACTTTAAGTAAGAAATCTAGCTTGATATACAAAGTTTATATAAACTTGAAGTTCGCCAAAGTTTGCCTGTGAACTGACATTCTTCTGCAGCAGACAGTTTTGACCATTTCATGCTTGGCAATATGTTTGGAAACTTGAATTGTAAAAATAATCTTCGTGATCGTGGAAAATTTTGAAAACTTCAAGTCTCATCTGAAATACCGAGACCACCCTATGGCAGGTCTCGGTTTTCCTACCGAGACCGAGACCAGCCTAGTCTCGGGTTTTTTACGAGACCGATACCGAGAGCGAGACTGCCAACCCTGCTTAACTGAAATGGAGTCTGGTCGATACAAGTCGCAGGTATATAGGTGTGACTGTGACAATGCTTAGAGTAAATGTAACTGAAAAGGTACTATATGTTTAGAAGTGATGGCTAGCCATTGTCTGCCATGTCGTGTGTAGAAAGCGCGAGAGTAAGTCAACGAGATTTGCTGTGCCAGTCTGCGTTGATGAATGTGCTGAAAACCGTGCAGGAGGTTGGAGTTGCTTTCATGAAAATTAGCTCATTTTCAATGCCAAAATAGGAAGCTATTTGTCTGTTTGTGTGACCTGGCCACAAAGAGTAGTGCTGCTCACAGAATATTTTATTAGTCCAAACTTTTCAAAAAATAACAAGGCATAATGGTATGTCAACTTGACATTTTCTACTCAATGAGTGACATGACGCCACCTGTCTTATATAGTGAAATGGTTTGTGTTGTAGATAATGACAAGAAAGTTTTTCACAACAATATGTCCTGTTGAATTATTGATATGTATTTAACTTGATCAGCAATCATTAGTTAGCGTGACTGCCCGCTAGCACTACTGCAAACAATCAACACTTAATCCGTTATATACTTATTTATGTAATGTGTACATCTATGCCCCTTTCCCTCCCCTTGTGTGTCTAGGTGTTAGGACTATGAATGAATGACGATGAATCTTTAATGTGCCAATGATGATACTAGATGCTTTGCAGCCACAATAGGCACTTAGACCATGCACCAAAGAAGGACAATGGCATAACTGAGCTAGATCTGATCACAACGATCGCTTAAATACCCCGGAGATTTCGGGAACGAAGGCAGTCTGCGTTGTTGTGGCGTGGGTATCGAGATTATTAATGCAACGAAAACATGAAGTACGATTTGACAGCAACCTATGAAATCGGATTGAAATGAAGTGCAAGCCTGGTTTTGATTATCCTAAAAATCGGATGCAGGAAATAAAGGCTAAACAAAACGAAAACAGAAATGACTGATGGACAAAAACGTAAGCATTGAGATTATAGATTGGAGAGTGTGAATCAATAGAAGGGGATTTACAGTTTCAAAGACAGCGGGGTGACGACGATCCGGCACAGAGCGGCTAAACCTGATCGGCTTTCCTGCCCCAACTGTTTTTGTCACAAAAGCTTATCCTTTAGCGTGATTTCGGTTTCCTCTGTTTTTGGCACATGTTGTAAAGCTAGTTCATTGGAAAACACTCTGCTGCCAGTCTCTTCCAAAACCAAATCAGTCTTCACAAACCACTGCTCCTTCTACACTTTCAATTCACTTCTAACAATGAAACAAGTCTTGTATAATGTCTCTTTGCTCTTAGGTAACAACCAGTGTAGCACCTATCTATCAATTAAAATGACTGACTTATATGCTATGATTAACTATGAAATCAGCAGAACGGTTGCCCAAAAGTCACGGCTCCCACTAATAGAGTAATCATCAGGACCTGTGAAGTGTCCCTCAGCTAGTGTGTTGTTTCAGATGACCCCCCGCTGGTGTCGACGACGTACGGCAAGATGATGGAGCTGCGCTGCGTGCTGGCCATCATCCGCCACGGGGACCGCACGCCCAAGCAGAAGATGAAGATGGAGGTCAACCACAAAAAGTATACCGCCATCACCCCACTCTCGTCTGCAGGGACAATGGACAAACTAAAGTCTGACCAAAAATTGTAGGACCCTCAGACAAAACAGAAACACGCCATTTCATTACCAAAAAAGGAACTGCAAGCATCAAGAGTACAGCGAGTAGTCATAAAAATCACACCACGTATTTTATCTCAGGGTCCAGCAATTTTTGGTCAGGCCTTAGCTCCGCCACTTGGCACTTAGCATCTCGCGGAATAATCCGCAGTTATCTCCTCACTGAAAGTCATAGTACATGCAATTTGCACGATGCACGATAATCTTCAAGCCCCATGCATTATGCAGCCACTTAGCTGTAAATAAATAATCTGGAATAATCTTTGTAACTAAAATATATAATCGTGTACGTAATTTTCTTTTGCAGTTTAAGTAGAGCTTAATAATTAGGCACAGGCTTATATTCTGAAATTATAATAGAACTCTTGTCCACTGACTGCTGTTTCGAAAACAACTTATGAGTTCATCTGAAGTAAAATGCAT
>JASANF010006878.1:0-48474 GCA_030248245.1 Trissonchulus sp. WLG1_4 | reverse complement strand
ATAATGGTGCAAAATAGGGCGCCTGGTGCACATTCAAATCTAGGGTGGTGCACATTAGGGGCAAATTGCAAGATTTGGTGCACCGCAGAAAAACGCCTCTCAAAGTCTCAAGATCGTTACGTGCAGTTTTATGTTTTATATTGTACAAATTCGAAATCAGCAAAAATTTTTGAGTGTAGTAGTGTCAAAAATGCATTCACTTTACGCTAAATTTTTGATATTATTAAAGATTTTCCAAAAAACGGTCAGAGGTCTTGTCCACTTGGACAGCACGCATTTTCCAGTTAAAAAAGTTTGTTGCAGCAGTGTACATTGCTTCTTGTACGCACATCTTTCAAACTGGTGTCGAGGATAGTGATTTAATTCCTCTATCATATGGTGCCACTTTCAAGACGAGACTTGCATTACCATTGAAGTTACATTCATTTGAACAACCGAATGGTGCACATTAGGACTGGTTCACTTTTGGCGTCTCTACTATATTGCCAGAGGTCTCATAGTGTAGTGGTTAGCACTCAGGATTCCAAAGTGATTCGAGTTCAACTCTCGGTGAGGCTTCTCTTTAAAAACACAAGTTTCTATCTGTTTTTTTAAAAATACAATTTTTCGACGTAGAAATTGGTCTACCATTCAATTTTTGTCGTTATTTGAAAAACTTTGTAGCTACTCAGCAGCGAATGTGTGCAGAAAAATGGTATTTAAAATCTTTTTTCCACAAGAAGGGCCGCGTATAATATTTCCTATGGATATTGAGACTCAGGCCTCATCTAACAGCTTCTCACTCAGCAGAAGAGCTTGTTATTGGTAAGATTTTCTTTTTGACATACAAGTGTACCAAAGCCAGCCAATTGAATGCGATCTTCCTTAAGTAAGCCTGTTGGACACTTTTGCAAAAGTCAAAAGTATAAAGTGAAAAGTAAAAAGTAAAAAGTATAAAGTAAAAAGTAAGGCTGTGTGAACTAGGCATGGGCACGTTTACAAAAATCTTACAAATAGTAATTGTGCAATAATCGCAGATCTACCACGACTGCAACGACGGCATGACTCCGTGCCAGCGCAAGTGGAAATTGAAGGTGCCCAAGAATTTGTACATCAACAAGGGAGTCATGAACCTGGGCAGCATGAACTTGGAGATGATCATGGACGACGAGGAAAGAGACTGCTTCCACTGAATCTGCAGCGACTGATGTTTTCAAACAAAACTGCCCAATATACCCTGTTTTGATACCAGTTTGGTACTTTTGATATAAATATGATGTATACTTGGGTATAAATACCATAGATACCGGTAATTAGATAATACGAAATTTATGTACTTTAGCAAATTTACGAAATCAGCATATCACGCATGATGTACCTATACGTGAGATCAGGTTTAGGATCAATTTTGCCGATTTAACGGACATACGGCTGTCAGGGTGGACTGACGTTATAAAATTCTCGGTCCCCTTGCACAATCTCCTACTTGAAATCAACAAACTCTTCAAGGACACACAGGAAATTAGTATTTAAAAGAGCAGTGTATGTTGAATGTTCCTAAAAAGTCAGGCAGCCATCGATTGGATTTAATTGTGATATTTTTGTATTTTTTTACAATAAATGAAAGTAAACCTTTGTATTTGCTAGTATTGGGCTGTATTGTAATAAATAATTAATAATTAATAATACAATGACATAAAATCAGTGTTAAATAAAGCCCTGTCGAAAAACGCCTGGTGAAATATCTACTCTTCGCTGGAGGGCATATAATCGTACCAGCACCTGCTAGCCCAAACATGATTAACTCACAGACACCCTCTCAATTAGGCTGTGATCATTCATTTATGGAATCAAAATTACTGGTATATAGAGATAAATTTAAGGCAGCGTTTAGGATAGGATGGTGGGGGGCAACACTCAAGTTTCCCGCTTTTTCTGAATCAAAATATGTATATATTATTAAAACAAAACGTTGACAATTAAGTATATACCTGCTGCTCTATCATATATGGTCTAGATATAGATCTAGTTAGTAAAATAAGAGTAAATTTGGTTACACCATTCAGCTACATAGTGAAACGGTCCCCCCTGGTTTTTTGGGGACCATTAAATAAGCCCACCAGTGTCCAAATAAATTGATGGCGTGACTCAGTGACTTTGTGCCCAGGCATAAGGTCCCCTGTTTAATTCTTGCATCTGTCGCGCCACAGGAGGAGAAAGCGAATAATGAAATTTTAAAATTTTTGTAATCCATTGTTGTGTCTTTTGGAAAACTGGGTGATATTGTAACACACGCTTGCGCAAATTGCAATTTCTTTGTTGAAAATTTCAGTTGATGTAATTCATTTTTTGGGTTTCTTCGCCATAAGTCTGACTTTCCCAAACAAAGACTCATTTTTCATGCGAGCTATTAAATTTTAGTTATTGCTATTTTTTTACCCGCATGTGTATTTGTGTATTTCCTATTATGTACTCTTGATAGTATGTTAAGACTTTACTATATTATGTGCTTTTTAGCCAATTTCTTGATTCCGTATCGCTGAAATAATTTTACTTTGTGTGCTTGTTCTCAAATCCTTCACGATAAAATCGGGAAATTCAAATTCGTTGTGCTGTGCTGTTATTTACAATTAAATAGCAATATATGTACATAATGTGCTAAATCTAGGCTAAGGCTTTTAGTGAGTTAAGTATTAGAGTACATAATAGGAAGAGTATGACACTCTTCCTATGTAGTATGCCTTGGATTGGATCCCTCTCCACAGTTCTGAACTGAGGGGGTACCCCTCCCTCTTAAGTACGGGGTCCTGCCTGGTTATATTCAGGGGTGGACGCGGGTCGTGGGTACCCGCGGGTACCCGCCGGTTGGGTTGGGTTGGGTCGGAACATTTGAGCCGTGGGTCGACCCGCGGGTACCCACTTGAGGCTGCGCGGGTCGAAAAAATATTTTCCGACCCGCGTAAATTGGAACCTGAAGAAATTGTCGACAAGGGTCCCCCCTTGGTTTTTATAGTCCTGCTAACAAAATTTCTGATACGTCTCCAATTGACAAAATTTGGCCTAAAAACTAGTGTATTCTAAAAAATTTTTCCTTTGGGCTGCCGCCCCCAGACCCCTGTTAACTATATGGCTTACCATTCCTTGTTGTTAACTTTCATGAAAGCTTATATAGGTTGTGTAATATACTGTCTGATATGAAATTCACATCTTTTGTTTTTAATTTACCTGTCGGAAAATTTTTTGACTACGTCTCCAGTTGACCAAATTTGTCCAAAAAATAGAAAAAACTCCATTTTTTTCTGGGGGCTGCCGCCCCCAGACCCCCGCAACAATTACTTTATTTACTTTAAACGACCAAATTAACATTTTGTCATGTAAGCCACTTCGCCAATAAGTGTAAAAATAATTGGATTCTGGGGGCTGAGCTCCGACCCCGCAATAGTGAGTTTAAATAAGTCAGCAAGGACAAGGTACGACCCCCCCCCTTTTAAAAATCCTGGCTACACGCCCCTGTACAATGTACGTTATGGTTACAGAATGGTGGGTCAAGGTGGGTCGCGGGTCGGGTTTTACGGCGCGGGTTGGGTCGCGGGTTACCCACGAGTGTCGAGCCGTGGGTTGGGTTGGGTCGCGGGTCGAAAATTTCGACCCGCGTCCACCCCTGGTTATATTGCGCTCCGCATTGGACGGAAGCCCGAAGGCATAATAGCAAGAGTGTCAATCGCTTCCTATTATGTACTCTTGGAGTTAGGAATATATATGAGCTAACTCACTACATCCTAGTTCACTTCTACTCAGCTCACGTTTTAGTTCAACGGTCAACCAATAAAAGTTTAGAATAAACAAGTAGAGAATGAGATCAGCACATATTTTCGGTTTTTCGCCTTCACGCTTGTGTTTTTGTGCACCTTTAGCCTGAAATCGATTAATGTGTCGATGGAATCGGTAGTTTGTTCGATTTGCCTGGACTCTTGCCCGTCTCTGTCGCCGCTGCGCAACTGCACGCATCAATTTTGTCGCCTCTGTCTGCGTCAGTATCTTGTAGCCTGCCTTGAAAACGGTCGCCCCCAAATCCAGTGCCCTGAGCTTGCCTGTACGGAACCATTGCACACCGAGGACATTCTCCCCCACATTGCCAATCAGCCTGAACTGCTCAATTTATGGGACAAAATCCAGATCCGAACTGCATTTCTGAACGACAGCTCGCTTGTCCATTGCACGAGAGCCGGTTGTCCTTTTGTGGTCATTGTGTGCAAACCCCTGGAGTGCCCCAATTTCCGCTGCCCCCTATGTCGTACGGAGGTGTGCACTAAATGCAGGGGACCGTCTCATGAGGACAAATGTGCAAAGACCAAAGACCGAACCGCGTCTGGGCTAGGTCCGAATGTGAAACGATGCCCCGGGTGCAAATCCTGGATCACCAAAGAGGGCGGTTGCAACTTTGTGACCTGCACTCTGTGTTTGGCTCAATTCTGCTGGTTTTGCGGGCAGTCGGACGAAACGGGAAATTGTTTTTCGCACTGGTCATCCTTCTGTCAAATTCGGAGCTACCGACTGAAGTCCTTCTGCTCTCGATTCCCGCTGGAGCACTGGTTTTTGAAATTCCTGTTTGGCCTCACATCAGCCTTAGTAGCTTTGATCATTCTACCACTTTTGGTAACCTGGAATCTCTGTATTTCCTTCCCCTACAATTTTTGCTGCGATTGTTACTACAGTTGGCCTGTGGGGTCACCGAAGCGAATTTTGTCTCTCCTGGGGGGAGTTATTTTTTTGGCAGCCTGTATTTTCCTGCTCCCCATCGCTTGGGCCCTACTTTTGGGCTCCAGTTTATGTGATTTCATTAATACCATCATGGAAACTGTGACGCGGCCGGCCGGAAAGTCTAGTCAGATGCCGGAGAAAAAGGCTGATACCGTCTAAAGCCAGGTTCATACTCGTCCTTGTCCGTTTTCTTATCGCTTTGACCATAATCGATTTCTAGAAAACTGTATAGGTAGCTAAATAAGCCAACTCTACGCACAATTAAAATTGTAGATCGTACTTGTAGATCGTATGCAAAAACTAGTAAAAACGCTTGTGTCAATTCTTCATAGCAGCTGACCAAACTTTGTCCTTGACCCTGTCCCTATGTCCTTAAGCTTAAGCACAAGGATGAACCGGGCCTTAATCTAAAAAAAGCCCACTTTAACTTAACCCAATCCGCGCCTATGTCCATAATGGGTCGAGTCGATTGATACTTCTGCACTGACATTGGCACATACGGGCGTAAGGCTTAGGTTAAAACGGATGATCGATTCATACTTTCGCCCAATCAGATGTAATGTCTAACAACCATTCCAATCATATAAGCTAACTGACTTGAAACCTACCTTTTGTCTTTCGAGCCTTTAGTTTTGTACACTTGCATAAATCGAAGCCAATTTTTTTGTGATGTGTAATGTCTTGTTTGCTGACATAATCCAATAAAACGATTGTAAAGGTTGTGTACTGTAGAATGCAGATAGTGTAAAAGTAAGATGATGGAACGTTAGGTAAGCTCAACCACAACACGCAGGTCAGAACATCTTAACCAGAAAATATGACCCAACTCCAAGTGAACCCCACATTACAGTAGCAGCGTTGGATTGGATTACGGTTGGTGAATTGTGGGTGGAGCTTAGTTACAGTTGATTGGAGAACCACCAATAAAAACTTCTCTAGTCATGCTTAAGTAATGCAAAGTTATCCTAAAGTTAACCCTTTTGGTACATAAGGTTACATCTGCTGGGCACTGGCAGTTCATTTTGGTTAGGTAATTTTAAAGTACCTATTAGTAATAATATATATTCTACCTACATACCTACAGTACATTACAAAAAACAACAGTTTATTATTCAAAAATTTTAATTTTAATCGACTGTAAATAAATATAAGAACGGCGTAATATCAATCAAAGACTGAAACACAAATACTGGTAGCTGAATCCCTGTAACATCAACGTCACATGCTAACTTAGGGCGAGCCCATTTCTTTACCCCAGATTAAACGGACTGGACTTCTGTTAGTCGGAGCTTTAGGAATCACATAGAAGACCGAACGAGTTACAATAAGACAGCTGCTTAAGTTTGGTCTGAACCCATTCCTAAACTATCACCAAGAGTACATAATAGGAAGAGTATGACACTCTTCCTATTATGCCTAGCAGCGCGCGTCCAATGCGCAGCGCGAAATAGGCCTTTTATGTACGGTTTTGAGGGGGGGGGGTACCCCCCCCTCAACTGAAGACCCCGTACTCACCGGAGGGGGGGTACCCCCCACTCAGTACGATACCCCGTGCTCAACTGCGGGGGGGTACCCCCCCTCACACCTCAGCCCCCCGTCTTCAGTTGCGGGGGGGGTACCCCCCCCCCTCATTTCAAGACACTGACAAAGTCTTCGCGCTACCCCCCCCCTCAGTCCAGTACCCCGTCTTCAGTTGAGGGGGGGTACCCCCCCCTCAGTTCAGCACATCAACAAAAGTCCTTGTCAGTGTCTTGAAATGAGGGGGGGGTACCCCCCCTCAAAACCGTACATAAACGGGCTATTTCGCGCTGCGCATTGGACGCACGCCCCTAGGCATAATAGGAAGAGTATCATACTCTTCCTATTATGTACTCTTGCTATCACCGAACTAAAAACATTTATCAGACATGCTTGACATTAGGTGAATAAGTCCGTTTAATCCGATTAAAAGGCAGGGAGCCTGAAGTCACGGTGGCAGTTCCATAGCAAGAGTACATAATGGTGTCTCACTCTATTATAGTAGACCTTCTTCTATATAGAGTGAGACACTATTATGTAACTTTTGAGAATAGCAGTTTATGTTTTTGCACAATAATTTATAAACTATGGTTAATAAAGTTCCTTTAGTGAAACTAAAGTTCCTTTAGTGAACTATCCCAAAAAATGCCCAGAGCAGTTTTAACTTAGTGTAAAATTTTAATATTAAGATAAGGCTAGAATAACACATACGTTGGCTTATTAAATTGAAATTTTAACGCAGTAGCTAGCCTTAAAGTCGTAATTTTATCAATAATTAAAAAAATCTACGTATACAGTTTTGAATCCTGTTTTGAATAATTGTTACTATAACTATTGTTGTTATAATAATTTAGACTCTTTTCACTGATTGCTATGAGAACGAGCCTTAAAAAAATGCTTGTGTAAAAAAAACCCTGCGATTCTGGAACTATCACCTTAATTCCGTTTAATCCGAAGTTTTAGGAATGGAATCGTTTGAACGGTATTAACCTAAATTAGCATAAACGGACAGTTTTAGTAGGGGTATTCAGTTTGTGATACGTGGGACTGCAACCTTGGATACTGGTCCAATTCATGGGAGCAGACAACCAGCCACTGTCTCCAACAAAGGATCCAAATACCCAAGTCGATACATTAGCGAGTGTATTTATCAATAACCCAATAATAATATCAATAAATGATTTGTAAGCGTCTTTAGCTCAGTTCGGAGGAAAGGGTCTTTTTGCTGAATTTTCGGCCAAAAATGAGGATTTTAGACTGATTGTGGCTTTTTGGGAGCGAATAGTGGCCGGTTATCACCCTTAATTATGGATCATTATATATTAAACAATATACTGCAGACAATTAAATTTCACACTGATCGATGCCATCGATCAGAAAGAGCAAGAGTACATAATAGCGTCTCACTCTATATAGAAGAAGAGTGAGACACTCTCCAGCCTGCCTGTGTTCTAGCACAGGCAGATGCGCTGGTCGTTTTCACGCTACATGTTGACATTTTATGCAACATGTGACTGGCCAATCAGCGCGTAGATTCCGTGCGTAACACACTTTAGTATATAATCGCTGATGCGTTGATAAGCATTAAGATAGGGATAAAAGCTTAATAACTCATTATTTATTCATAGTCTGCTTGCAAAAACATTAAAAAAGGTTTGTAAATAGCTCTAGGGATATTTTGGCAAACTTTCAGCGAAATTGATTGAGAAACTTTTGAGATATAAACTTTTCTGAATTTCTTCAAAGTTTCTCAATCAATTTCGCTGAAAGTTTGCCAAAATATCCCCAAAAGTATTTGCAAACCTTTTTTAATGTTTTTGCAAACAGACTATGAATAAATAATGAGTTATTAACCTTTATCTCTATCCCGTTTTATGATTGGAGCACGTGCACAGGCGTCTGCCAATCAGAGAATAGAAGCTCGCTTCTGATTGGCCAGTCACATGTTGCACAGAATGTCAACATGTAGCCTGAAAACGACCAGCGCATCTGCCTGTGCTAGAACGCAGGCAGGCTAGAGAGTGTCTCACTCTTCTTCTACATAGAGTAAAACGCTATTATGTACTCTTGGAAAGAGCAATAAAAAGGTAGACGACTAAGGCTCTATCCCTTTACCAGATTAAACGGAATGGACTTATTCTAGTCCGAGGTTTGGGAATGAAATATTGGACTGAACGGACTAAACGATTTACAATAAGTCAGCGGCTTAATTTCAGTCTGATCCTATTCCAAAACTACCACTGGACTAAACGGATTTAACATGCACGCTTAACATTAGCGTGCATCCTTAAGTCCTTTTAGTACAATTAAAAAGCAGCGCGCTAAAAGTTAAGTCAGTTTAATCCGGAGATTTTGGAATGGCATTTTTAAGCTTAATTTTTAAACGGTTTAGTGCGATCAAAATTAACCCTTTAATCCGGTAAAAGAATGAACGCTAAGACAAACTTCATGGCGAGCTGTCCAACGCAATTGCGAATGCTTTTGAGTATGCAAATTCAAAATTTCGTCGTAAACTAAGACTAATCTTGGCTTTAGGTGAATCTCAGCCCAAGCCTAAACATTTTTCGAAAAGTTTGATTGAAACTCTGTAAGGAAGTGTCAGAAACCTTGAGCGAATTCCGAACTACTTTTGAAACATAACGAATCCTCGAAAAAGCATAGCTGCGATGACTGCGCCGCAAAAGTCGAACGTCTCATTCGCTTGCGATGACGTCTTCTTGCAAAGTATCAGTCAAATTCTGTCCCTTATTTTAAGTCCACCAATTTCTTTCTAATCAGCAACCGCTGTCTCAAACCACAGCAAAAGTGTTAATTCCTGAGATAGAAGCAATAGATGTAGATACAAAGAGAAGAGACTCAGCGAATGGGCGCAAACGTGTAGCCGCCATTAGCGTCAAATTGGAGACAAAAGTCGTGGTGCTTGCGCAGGGCGTACCGGTGACTGACAGTGATGAGCGTGATGTGGTTGGCCCTGCAGTGAGCGTAGAGACTGTCCTCCACGTCGACAGAGACGGCACTGGTGCACTCGTCGAGGATGGCGAACTGGGGCTGGTGGTAGAAGAGGCGGGCCATGGCGATGCGCTGTTTCTCGCCGCCCGACAGCACGTCCATCCAGTCCTGCACCGCGTCCCAGCCGCCCTCGCGCTCCAGCAGGTACGACAGACTCACCAAGTCCAGCCAGCGCCCCAGCGCCTCGTCCGACAGCCCCCGGCGCACCGATGAGTCGGGGTAGATGATCTGGTCGCGCAGAGTCCCCAGCACCATGTACGGCCGCTGCGGTATGTAGAACAGGGAGCCCGCACAAGGCTTCGTCAGGCGCCCGCCCCACAACGGCCACAGCCCGCCCAGCACCCGGAACAACGAGCTCTTCCCGCACCCGTTCGGACCGCACACCAGCACGTTCACCCCGCTCCGAACCTGAAGCACAACACATACGCACTAGTCCCACTGTCCCACAGCCCGCCCAACAACCGTTCGGACCGCACACCAGCACGTTCACGCCGCTCCGAACCTGAAGTACAGCACACACACTCTAGTCGCACTATCCCCCGCAGCCCCCCCCCCCCCCCCGAAGATTAGAGAATACAGGACTAGCCACCCCCCACACCGAGACCTCGTGGACATGTATGCCACTGTCCCGCATTAAACTACTGCCCCACTGTCCCACACTAATTACCCACTGTCCCAAACAAATGTCCCACTGTACCAATCTAAACTAATGTTCCACTGTCCCACAGTCTCAAACTAATGTCCCAGTGTCCCACACGAATGTCCCACTCTCACTATCCCACAGCCCGCCCAGCACCCGGAACAACGAGCTCATTCCGCACCCGTTTGGACCGCACACCAGCACGTTCACACCGCTCCGAACCTGAAGCACAGCAAACACACTCTAGTCCCCCTATCCCACAGTCCCACAGTCCCAGAGCCCGCCCAGCACCCGGAACACCGGCTTCCCGGCTTCCCGCACCTACGCATACACAATCAAATAATGGTCTATTACCTCGAATGACATGCTTTCCACGAGCACATCTCCGTTCGGTGTGATCAGCGGCACGTCTTCGAAGCGGACTATATTATCAGCGATCACCACCTCTCCCTGACGGGTGGGGTCCCACTGTCTCAGCTGGCTGAGTTTTGACTTTGAGCCTTTATCAGCCGCGCTGTGCCGCACAAAGTATCCTTGCTGCACCTCCTGTAGCACGTGCTCTAGCTGGCTAATCCTGGTCGCCAGTCCCACCGCTCTGGGATACTCGCGAGCCGACATGACCAACCGCCCGACGGCCTGTGCCAGTCTCAGCATCAGTCTCCCATTGCTCACATACTCCACAATCAGTCCCATACGCTGCAACCGATTGATGCGCTGGTTGGTGGGACTGAAGAAGGGAGCCGCCAGCATGGCATATCCCACCGCGTAGGCCGAACTGTCGACCACATCATGCCAGAAGCCATACCAGACTTGATGGATGTTGAAAATGCTCACATGTTGTCTCAGCCTGTCGAGCATGCGTTTCAGGGCCGAGTGTTCCCATCCACTGCCGCCATAGAAGGCCACCTCTTCGCTATGGCTCAGCAGTCGTGCGTTGGCGTGTCGAAACTGACCCTCTAGGTGCTGTTCGGCCGCAGTCATCCAGCCAATTTGCATACGGGCCATCGTGTCCACAGCCCAACAGCACAGGATGTAGATGGCGAACAGGGTCGGTTCCCGGGCTTGCACGCGTTGCACGATCATCAGAGCGTACACCACGCTGTCGAGCAGCGGCTTGGAAACGTTCGAGTACAGCATGACGATACTTTCGCAGAATTTATGCACGTCCTCGGTCAATATGTGATCGGGATTGCATAGTCGATGGTCTAGATTGATTAGTCGGTAAAAGGCCGCATTCTCCATATACTTGGCATATAAGTGCTGCGTTAGACGACGCCTGAATAGCAGTTCCAAGTTATTTAGACCTAATTTTAGCAGATTATTGAGTCCGGATAGAATTGGAAAGGAAAGAATATAGCTGAAAAAGTTTCTATAAAATTGAGCAGAGTCACGCGAAATAATGGTCGCTTCGATGGCTGTATCGCTATTAATCACCCACAGATCACCGTAAGTCCTGAAAATGAGCGCAACTGCGACTAGAATCAAGAATCCAGCTTCTTGCGTCAAAACGCCTGGCACCAAAACGCGCAGTAAACGTAGAATATTGCGTACATCAGCCAAAGTTTTGGGATCCTTTTTCTGCTTTTGCGCCGAGCGCGCAGCAAGTGTAGCAATTGCGCGACAATGCGACAAAAACTGCTTCCGCTGGCGAAACCAAGCGACGGCAAAACTGGCCATAATCGAGCCAGAAATGGTCAAGGCCGTGGGGAGCGTCTGAAACTTGCTCAGAATCGAGGGCATGCTGAAAAGTAATAACATCATTTTCAACATTTTATATGCAGACTGACATCGCAGCAGTTATGGGTACCTTTGCCCCCCTGGTGGCAGTGTGTGACCCCTCTAACCCTGAGCCTAATAATTTTTGAGACCCCTCCCTAACACGCACGCAACTTTTCTGGCTAAAATTTAGGTAAAAATTGCCTTAATTTCACCAAAAACGTTAATTTTTAAGTGTCGAGTGCAAAAATACTTTTTCAAATGCTAAAATACACTAAAGATGTTCTGGACAAAAACTTTTGCATATGCCGGCACCTTCCCTTCCTCTATTTTTTTCGCCCTGGGACCCCTTCCCTCCTGAATTCGTTTTTTTTTTGGGGGGGGGGGGGGGGTCCATACATGTACACAAATAAGAGAATAGCGACAGAGAATAAGAATAGGCTTAACTCGAGAATAAGTTTGGTTAAAGTGGCAAATATATATGCTTGTGAAACACGTCGCGTGTGTACACACCACACAGTAACAGGAACACTGGTACAGTGCAAACACTAAAGGCAAACTAGTTACGGTCGCGTGTACAGTTACAAACTGCACTGCAGTTTTACTGCAGCATATATGCACAGACACCGAAACGAGAGACATTTTTTGAACTAACGAAATTAAATTTAGATGGGAAATTTCACAAAATAAGTTCCTTAAAAGTCACAACTGGTTGTTACGTAAAAAGTTAAAACATCAACTTCGACAAAGTGGGTGTAGAGTCTTCAGAATCAATTTCAGCGAGAAGCAGAGTTTATGATACTTTAAATATTTGAAAAACATTAATAAATGATATAAATACAATACTTGAACTTGAATGATATATCTTCAATTCTTGGTATTCGGTAAAAACTTAAGATACGGTTTATGAGACTTGGATTCTTACTGCTGTACTGCTGGGCCCCGTTGCACAAAACACTGATAACTGATAAATTATCAGTTATCAGTAAATTATCAGTAAACTGCGTTGCACGGCGTTTACTGATAACTGATAATTATCAGTTATCAGTTATCAGTTATTAATTATCAGTTATCGGTGTTGCACAAAGTTTACTGATATTTATCAGTTATCAGTTATCTGTAAAATTTCCTGCATTTATCAGTGAATTATCAGTGTTCGTTGCACAGAACGTTAGTGTTCTTGTGCAACGCTGATACTGATAACTGATAACTGATTACTGATAACTGATAAATGCCTTGCAACGCTATACTGATAACTGATAGCTGATACCTAACTGATAACTGATCACTGATAACTGATAAATTTTTGTGCAACGGGCCCCTGACGTCTGGAGCACTGCTTCTAATTGATGCACACAGCTAGATTTGGGTTTCGTAATAGCAAGAAATGTGAAGAAACTGCCAAAGCCAATAAAAAGGTCGGGTTAAGTATATACTGTTAATAGCACCAGATACGATATGACACACAGCGGTTACTTGCGCATATATATTTCAAATTCAACTGACGAGTTGTTTTTTAATGTTTACAAGAGATGTAATAGTGTCTCACTCTGTATTAGAAGACACATACCACAACGTACATACTCTTGATGTCTATGTTGTCCGTGGATTTGTTTGTTGTACCAAGAGTACATAATTAGAAAAGTATGACACTCTTCCCATTGGCCAGCTTGAGATCGCGGATGCCAATAGCGGCCAAAAAGGTCCCAATTAGGTAGGTATACATACTAGGGCGCAAACGGGTCCTGCAGCTGCAATGTACCAAATGGGCACGTACTCACTAAAAGTAAGAAAAAATTACTTCAAATATAACCAATTTAGAACGTTCTCAAACGAGATCTTTTAATAGTCATCAACTAATCAGATTTGGTTAAGCACCGTAATCTCGAGTTGTGGGCGGTGCTAAAAGGCAGCTCTAATCTAATTGGCTGATGCCTTGCGAAAAGAGTCCCAGTTGGGTACATGCTTGTTCGCAGTCTAGGCATGGGCACGTTTAAACGGTTTGAACCGTTTAAACGCGTTTAAACGTTTAAACGGTTTGGAACCGTTTAAACGTTTACGGGTTCAAAAAACGCGGTTTTCGAACCGTTTAACGTTTAGTACGTTAAAAAGTTTAAACGCGTTTAAACGTTTAACCGCGTTTAAACGTTTAAACTTTTAAACGCGGTATAACGTTTAAACGTTTAAACGTTTAAACGTTTAAACGCTTACATGTGTAATCGTTTAAACGTTTTATACGCGTTTAAACGCTTACTTGTTCAACCGGTTAAACGTTTAAACGCGTTTAAACGCTCACTCGTTTAACCGTTTAAACGTTTAAACGCTCACTTGTTTAAACGTTTAAACGCGTTTAAACGCTCACTTGTTTAACCGTTTAAACGCGTTTAAACGCTCACTTGTGTAACCGTTTAAACGTTTAAACGCGTTTAAACGTTTAAACGCGTTAACGTTTAAACGTTTAAACGGTCAAAAAACGTTTACAACGGGAAAACGCGTTTCATCCTATACTACACACGTGAAAGATAATCACCACAGAACCGTAGTTATAGGTGAAATAAACTTCAATCCTGAAGTATATATTAAACGTTTAAACGCGTTTTCTCATCTGTAAACGCGAGCGTTTAAACGTTTACAGATTTTTGTAAACGTTCCCATGCCTAGTTTGCACACTGCAGAGCCCATTCAGGTACGCTGCGGGACCTGTTTAGAGACTTTTCAGTACCCGCTTGGGGCATACCTATAGTAGCTTACCCATTCGGACCTTTATTGGCCAATAATGTGCAACTGGGCTCTCTAGCTCTGAAATCATCGTGAGTCCTTATCCACCCCCCACTTCCTGTTTCTAATTTTAGCTCCATCTTCCCACCAAAACTTAGTGCTTCTTCCCGCCAAATCCAACGGTCGTTTTTCCCGCCAAACAAACGGTCCAGCGTCTTCTTCCCACCGACATCATCGCCAGCCAATCCCTTGCCAGTGATCATCACCTGACCAGCCTACCGATCATCATCTCCCAATCATCGCTCAACGCCACAACGCGCCTGGAAAGCCATCTCGGCTCAGCAGGCGTCACCTCCCCATCGTCATCTAATGTGCAAACGCGATGCCAACCTGGCCAATGGGAGGAATGTCATAATATTCTACCCATTATACATGTACTCTTGGTTGTACTTTATACAATGAAGTTGCACACAAACTATAAAAAGGGAAGGAGTTTGTCTAAATTTCTCTTTTGATACCAATCTGATGAATGGAAAAATAAAAACGATATAAATACAATGCCTAGAAAATAAATATTATACATATACTTTAAAGAATTGATACTCGGAAGCGGAAGATAACTTAGACACCAAATAAAATTAATACAATTTAGGCAGAGTTAGTTTTGAAGCAATTAAATGGTGATACCGGTATCATTTACAGCCATTTACTATCATGCCTAACAAGAGTACACAACAGGAAGTATGACCTCATGGCCTCGAATTTGCGTCCAAAATAGCCTCATGTATGGCTTTGGGGGGGGGCGTCCCTACCCTAACTTGAGTACATCAGCGAAAAACCTTTCTTAGTGTCTTGAAAATTGGAAGAAAAAATTAGCAACTTTTTCAATTTTTGCCCAAATTTGGTCAACTGGAGACGTATCAGATATTTTTTCGGACAAAAATTAGACAAGATGGGAACGTCACATCAGACAGTGTAAATGTAGCATAATATACTCGTGTACTCATGCAAATGCAGCATAACGTATGTACTTGTATATACATGCATAGGCTTTGATGAAAGATACTAACAAGGTATGTATAGTAACCACAAAGTGGCAGGATCTGCAGGCGGTAGCTAGTGTTTGTGACTGGCCAGAATTTCCGGCCGGCTAAAGTCAGCCGGCCGGCCAACCATATTCAACCGACTGACAAAATTAGGCCGAGTTAACAATCCGGCAGCCTAAGTTTATGCTAAAATAACACTCTGGACTTGGATCAATTGGTTTTATCCACAAATTCAGCAGCTGCAGCCGGCCGGCCGGCCGGTTTTCACCGCCGGCCGGCTTTTACCGGCCGGCCGAACTTCTCTGCCGGCCCGACCGCCAGCCAGACGGCTTTCGCGGCCGGTCACAAACACTGGCGGTAGCCCCCCCCCAAAAAAATGGGAAAAATTTTGATTTTTAGGCCAAATTTAGTCAATTGGAGATGTATCAGAAAATTTTTCTCCATCTGCAGCTGAAAGTTTAGGCCAGCTGGCCTCAATCGCTGAAAAAATTTAGGCCAATCCGAAAAAATTTAGGCCATGGCCTTAGCTATGGCCTAAAAACTATCAAAATACTAGCAGCAAGAACAGAGTCTCCTGCTTACTACTACAAGGTACCGTTTGCATAAACGAAACCAGCAAAATTCTACTACAAACTTGTGCACTTGATTACACTTACTGTAATTATTGCATCACTATATATAGAAACTTACAATAGTCAAAGCTCAAGTTAGCAACAAGTTTATTAAAACATCGATAAAATTACAATTGGACAATAAATAATAACTATCACACTACAATGACGAGTATATCAATACTATAATACTATTCTAACAAATACAGGTAAAAAAGACTACCACAAGTACCACTGACCTTACAAGTTTTGACGGTAGTAGGGCAAGACATAAAAGAGTATGACACTGTACAACCTTAACACAAGGGTCACAATCATAGATGCACATGGGGTGAGGGTAGGGGGGTGACACTCCTCCCTCAGACACCAGGCGCCCTCTATCAAGAACCCCCCCTCCCCCCCTGGAAATCAAGCAAAACCAGGACCACCCCCCTCGCCGATTGCTCCCGTGCATCTCCGGACACAATATTTTTTACGATTGTCTCAACTTGAGCCCGGTTCATACTTGTCCTTAGCGACAAAGGGACAGGGAAAAGGACAAATTTGGGTAGTCTGCTGTGAAATATTGGCAAAAGTGTTCGAACTAATTTTTTTGCCTACGATGTGGAAGTTATCCTAAAGCCTAGTTCATAGTAGTGCGGAACTGTCCGTAGTTGTCCGTGTCCGAGTCCGTGTCCGGAACGTTGTCCGTAACACTTGTCCGTGTCCGTGTCCGTCAGCAGCATTAATTCATCCTGCTACGAACACCCTACGGACAATGTGTATGCATATAAAATAACACCAACACCTTTTCTGCGCAGCAGACGAGTGTGCGAACGCAAGTTTTGAAAAATCAATAAAAACGTTCTACACACATAGAAGGCAAGCTGTTGAGCGAAAATTATGACAAATTTATCATTATTTTACTATGCGCGGAGGAATTTAATGTGCACGCACGTCACGTGACTACAAAAGCTACAATCTGATTGGCTAATTGCTTACGGACACGGACACAAGTTGAACTGAATTCAACTTGACTTTCGGACATCCGGACAGCCCTTACAGACACTCACGGACAATTTATTACGGACATTCGGACAACTGTGAATCAAACTACTCTTACGGACACGGACAGCCCTTACGGACAACTATGAACCGGGCTTAACTTTCTGCACGCCAAAAAATGACTGGATTGGCCAAGAACTTTTCTTGAAACTACGGCCTATACGGCCTTTAGGGACAAGGACAAGGACAAGTACGAACCGGACTGTAGTTTTTCACGACAGCCTGTCCTCTGATCTGCAATGGGACAGTAACGAAAAATGTCAATCTATTCCCGATTCATTTGGCTATGGCAAATTGTTAGATACTGATGTTGCTTTCCTGCTTTCAAGTAACACCATGCGAATAGAATTATTGCTGCCAGCACAAATAAAACAGACAATACAAAATACTGGCATTTAATACACGTAGTACACATACATAACATATAAAACAACCAACAACTAGCTGAATGTGCATGCATCGACTGCTAAATTTTAGTTCAGAACTGGCTTCTGCAAATTTTACTGTAACAAATCAAGTGAAAAATCAGGACTATCGGCATTCAAATTCATGGTAAAAACAGTAGTTATATCATCATTTAGCAGCGCCCACAAGCCCTAGGTGTTTTTCTGGTTCAGGGATCGAAAAAATAAAAACCGTCACTCAGTATCCAGGTCCGCTGCTCTACCGTGAGAAAAAAGGTAAAGGTGTCCAGACCAAACGTTTGCGCTTGGTGGATATAAACCACAACATTTCGCAAAAAAAAAATAATTATACAAAAAATGGAAGTTTCCACGAATAAAATTGGTAAAATTTTTGGCGCTTTTGTATGTTTAAGTCACTAAACGTTGGGACAAGACCTATATATACGACTCCACACAATTTCGAGCCACTCCTGAGTGAGACTTAAACACCGGATTCAATCCCAAAGGGAAGCAGCCCCTCCCGCTGAAATCCACCAATGAATAACCATGAAGCTACATATATATACCCGTGCGACTGACGCTATCTAAGTAGAAATACAGTTAATGTAATGTATACAGTTAGATTAGATGTAATTTACAACACTAACAATGTTTTTTGCAAGACAACTTTTTTCTCTCAATTTCAATATTGCCTTATTTTAAACAAAGTCTGAATTATATTCAAGTGGAACATTTAGAGTTTCACTTCATGTGAAGTATATATCATATTAAACAAGCCAGTCCAAAAAAATTCCGTTTAATCAACCTAACAATCGCATATAAGCGAACGCCTTCATTGAGTAAATGTAAAACAAAGCAAAATATTGCTTTTGCAAATATATAATACATGAAAATATTATAATTATAAAAATGCTTAAACTAAAAAATGTACTAGATGATCCACACTTATACGTTTATATGCTCAACCAGCAAGATTTTGACAGAATATGCCGCTCGTAAGCGGCCGCAGAATTTTTAATGTTGCTTAGAAACACGCCTGTATCAATTATACTGCTTTACTTTGAATACCAAATTTCACCGCGCAGTATTTTTTGTGTTAATTACAACAAATTCAATTACAATAATTGTTACACAATGCATCCCTCAAGAAGTCAAGATCTATTACGTGGAAGTGGAATGCATTAAGGTAGTCTTAGCTCAGTGTTGCTAAAAGCAGTCTAAGAACAACAAGCTAACGTATACAATACGTGTAGAACTTATCATTACGATGTGTTATTATACTGAAATAGGAGTCTCAGACAAGTCTTTGTGATAGACTGGCTTTATGCATTCCACTGACTATATATATCGACCATGAAAGTTGTGTCGCGTTAACAAGTGCTGTGGACTGGAAAGGCTGATACCAAGAGTACATAAAAGTGATAACTGATAACTGAATATTACAAAGTGTAGCCGGATAAAAATAACCAAAAAACGGCCACAATCGAAGTAGCTATAGACAGTCTTAATTGAAAAAGGCCAATCTTTCTGACGGGCGCATCAGCCAACACTTTGTAACATGCAGCTACAGGAGTGTCTTACTCTTCTTCTATAACACTTAAACAACTATAGTCTGACCAAAAAGTGTATGTACGGAACTTCATTGCTTCATAGCAGCTTAGTCGTTTGAGGTAACCCCCATATATCATATAGTGTATATATCATTCGAAAGCATTTTTGATGGAGATTTTCATGAAGTTAAATTATTTCGGAAAATTTGAAGTTAAAAATTTTATTTCAAATAAAATCGATTTTTTCCGCCTAATTATAGGAAACCTAATGTATTAGATATCATTCGATAGCCCATTCCATTCTGCGTCTAACGATATATTCAACATTACTATAGCATGTACCTGTCAAAAATTATCGAATTTTTTTAGTTTTGATTTTTCTATTGAAAAACGTCATTTTTGGCCCGTTTTATTCGCTGTAACTCAGCAAATACTCAACCAAATCTGATAAATTTTGAATGCATAGACGCGTTGTGACCTCGCACAGTCTGTGAAAGTGATAAAATTTCAAAATTTGATACTAAATTTTTCAATATTTGTCAAGTTTACAGTCATTTTTCAGCAATTTTTGTTCAAGATTAGTTAAAATAATTGTTACCACAATAAAGTTCAGTTCTTTGACTTTCATTTGATACCAAAAACATGTGCTTTTGATTGGATTGAGCAAAGAAATGAAAAAAATAAATCATTATTCCACAGTCTATGTGTGCGCCCAACAAAAATTTATACACGCATATCAGCGTGTATAATATTTGAACGCATACACATGCATGCTCATCAAGCACTAATTTTTGACAAGTAATGAAAACAGCTATATCTTTTTGCTGCATAATTTTGCTCAATCCAATAAAAAGCACATGTTTTTGGTATCAAATTAATGACAAAGAACTGATCTTTATTGTGGTAACAATTATTTTAACTAATCTTGAACAAAAATTGCTGAAAAATGACTGTAAACCTGACAAATATTGAAAAATTTAGTATCAAATTTTGAAATTTTATTACTTTCACAGACTGTGCGAGGTACAGCGCGTCTATTCACCAAACATTTATCAGATTTGGTTGAGTATTTGCTGAGTTACAGCGAATAAAACGGGCCAAAAATCACGTTTTTCAATAGAAAAATCAAAACTAAAAAAAATTCGATAATTTTTGAGCAGGTACATGCTATAGTGATGTTGTATATATCGTTAGACGCAGAATGGAATGGGCTATCAAATGATATCTAATACATTAGAGTTTCCTACTAATTAGGCGGAAAAAATCGATTTTATTTGAATTAAAACTTTTTAACTTCAAATTTTCCGAAATAATTTAACTTCATGAAAATCTCCCATCAAAAATGCCTTTCCGAATGATATATACATTATGGGGGTTACCTCAAACGACTAAGTCTGCTATGAAGCAATGAAGTTCCAGTACAGTAACTTTTTGGTCAGACTATAGTACTCTTGCTAATAATATCAGGCTGCATCAGAATGCCGAATGAAGAATATGTAGGATCCAACTCAATGTTTCGCATCAATGTTTATACTCCCAGACGGTCGCCAGTCAATAGAAGCGTCTCAGAGAAGGGAACGAGTCCGAAGAATTAGTGTGGAACAGTGGGGCATTAGTTTAATGCGGGACAGTGGCATATATACATCTCCACGGGGTCTCGGTGTGGGGGGCTTGTCCCGGATTCTCAAATCTTGGGAGGGGGGACTAAGGGGGATAATGGGACTACTGTGTCTGTTGTGCTTCAGGTTCGGAGCGGCGTGAACGTGCTGGTGTGCGGTCCGAACGGGTGCGGGAAGAGCTCGTTGTTCCGGGTGCTGGGCGGGCTGTGGCCGTTGTGGGGCGGGCGCCTGACGAAGCCTTGTGCGGGCTCCCTGTTCTACATCCCGCAGCGGCCGTACATGGTGCTGGGGACTCTGCGCGACCAGATCATCTACCCCGACTCCTCGGTGCGCCGGGGGCTGTCAGACGAGGCGCTGGGGCGCTGGCTGGACTTGGTGAGTCTGTCGTACCTGCTGGAGCGCGAGGGCGGCTGGGACGCGGTGCAGGACTGGATGGACGTGCTGTCGGGCGGCGAGAAACAGCGCATCGCCATGGCCCGCCTCTTCTACCACCAGCCCCAGTTCGCCATCCTCGACGAGTGCACCAGTGCCGTCTCCGTCGACGTGGAGCACCAGCTGTACAGCTATTGTCGCCAGAACGGCATCACCCTTTTCACCGTCAGCCACCGCAAGTCCCTCTGGAAGCACCACGACTTCTATCTGCACATGGACGGACGCGGGTCGTACGAGTATAAACGGATTGATGAGAATACCATTGAGTTTGGATCCTAGATATTATTATCGTTAGTCTGGCATTCTGATGCAGCCTGATATTATTAGCAAGAGTACTATAGTCTGACCAAAAAGTGTATGTACGGAACTTCATTGCTTCATAGCAGCTTAGTCGTTTGAGGTAACCCCCATAATGTATATAGCATTCGGAAGCATTTTTGATGGAGATTTTCATGAAGTTAAATTATTTCGGAAAATTTGAAGTTAAAAATTTTAATTCAAATAAAATCGATTTTTTCCGCCTAATTATAGGAAACCTAATGTATTAGATATCATTCGATAGCCCATTCCATTCTGCGTCTAACGATATATACAACATCACTATAGCATGTACCTGTCAAAAATTATCGAATTTTTTTAGTTTTGATTTTTCTATTGAAAAACGTGATTTTTGGCCCGTTTTATTCGCTGTAACTCAGCAAATACTCAACCAAATCTGATAAATGTTTGGTGAATAGACGCGCTGTGACCTCGCACAGTCTGTGAAAGTAATAAAATTTCAAAATTTGATACTAAATTTTTCAATATTTGGCAGGTTTACAGTCATTTTTCAGCAATTTTTGTTCAAGATTAGTTAAAATAATTGTTACCACAATAAAGTTCAGTTCTTTGTCTTTCATTTGATACCAAAAACATGTGCTTTTTATTGGATTGAGCAAAATTATGCAGCAAAAAGATATAGCTGTTTTCATTACTTGTCAAAAATTAGTGCTTGATGAGCATGCATGTGTATGCGTTCAAATATTCTACACGCTGATATGCGTGTATAAATTTTTGTTGGGCGCACACATAGACTGTGAATAATGATTTATTTTTTGCATAACTTTGCTCAATCCAATCAAAAGCACATGTTTTTGGTATCAAATGAAAGCCAAAGAACTGAACTTTATTGTGGTAACAATTATTTTAACTAATCTTGAACAAAAATTGTTGAAAAATGACTGTAAACGTGACAAATATTGAAAAATTTAGTATCAAATTTTGAAATTTTATCACTTTCACAGACTGTGCGAGGTCACAACGCGTCTATTCATCCAAAATTTATCAGATTTGGTTCAGTATTTGCTGAGTTACAGCGAATAAAACGGGCCAAAAATCACGTTTTTCAATAGAAAAATCAAAACTAAAAAAATCGATAATTTTTGACAGGTACATGCTATTGTGATGTTGTATATATCGTTAGACGCAGAATGGAATGGGCTATCGAATGATATCTAATACATTAGGTTTCCTATAATTAGGCGGAAAAAATCGATTTTATTTGAATTAAAATTTTTAACTTCAAATTTTCCGAAATAATTTAACTTCATGAAAATCTCCATCAAAAATGCTTTCGAATGATATATACACTATATGATATATGGGGGTTACCTCAAACGACTAAGCTGCTATGAAGCAATGAAGTTCCGTACATACACTTTTTGGTCAGACTATAGTTGTTTAAGTGTTATAGAAGAAGAGTAAGACACTCCTGTAGCTGCATGTTACAAAGTGTTGGCTGATGCGCCCGTCAGAAAGATATGGCCTTTTTCAATTAAGACTGTCTATAGCTACTTCGATTGTGGCCGTTTTTTGGTTATTTTTATCCGGCTACACTTTGTAATATTCAGTTATCAGTTAGTGTCTCACTTTTATGTACTCTTGGTATCAGCCTTTCCAGTCCACAGCACTTGTTAACGCGACACAACTTTCATGGTCGATATATATAGTCAGTGGAATGCATAAAGCCAGTCTATCACAAAGACTTGTCTGAGACTTCTATTTCAGTATAATAACACATCGTAATGATAAGTTCTACACGTATTGTATACGTTAGCTTGTTGCTCTTAGACTGCTTTTAGCAACACTGAGCTAAGACTACCTTAATGCATTCCACTTCCACGCAATAGATCTTGACTTCTTGAGGGATGCATTGTGTAACAATTATTGTAATTGAATTTGTTGTAATTAACACAAAAAATACTGCGCGGTGAAATTTGGTATTTAAAGTAAAGCAGTATAATTGATACAGGCGTGTTTCTAAGCAACATTAAAAATTCTGCGGCCGCTTACGAGCGGCATATTCTGTCAAAATCTTGCTGGTTGAGCATATAAACGTATAATTGTGGATCATCTAGTACATTTTTTAGTTTAAGCATTTTTATTTAATTATAATATTTTCATGTATTATATATTTGCAAAAGCAATATTTTGCTTTGTTTTACATTTACTTCATGAAGGCGTTCGCTTATATGCGATTGTTAGGTTGATTAAACCGAATTTTTTTGGACTGGCTTGTTTAATATGATATATATTTCACATGAAGTGAAACTCTAAATGTTCCACTTGAATATAATTCAGACTTTGTTTAAAATAAGGCAATATTGAAATTGAGAGAAAAAAGTTGTCTTGCAAAAAACATTGTTAGTGTTATAAATTACATCTAATCTAACTGTATACATTACATTAACTGTATTTCTACTTAGATAGCGTCAGTCGCACGGGTATATATATATATATGTAGCTTGATCGTTATTCATTGGTGGATTTCAGCGGGAGGGGCTGCTTCCCTTTGGGATTGAATCCGGTGTTTAAGTCTCACTCAGGAGTGGCTCGAAATTGTGTGGAGTCGTATATATAGGTCTTGTCCCAACGTTTAGTGACTTAAACATACAAAAGCGCCAAAAATTTTACCAATTTTATGCGTGGAAACTTCAATTTTTTGTATAATTATTTTTTTGCGAAATGTTGTGGTTTATATCCACCAAGCGCAAACGTTTGGTCTGGACACCTTTACCTTTTTTCTCACGGTAGAGCAGCGGACCTGGATACTGAGTGACGGTTTTTATTTTTTCGATCCCTGAACCAGAAAAACGCCTAGGGCTTGTGGGCGCTGCTAAATGATGATATAACTACTGTTTTTACCATGAATTTGAATGCCGATAGTCCTGATTTTTCACTTGATTTGTTACAGTAAAATTTGCAGAAGCCAGTTCTGAACTAAAATTTAGCAGTCGATGCATGCACATTAAGCTAGTTGTTGGTTGTTTTATATGTTATGTATATGTACTACGTGTATTAAATGCCAGTATTTTGTATTGTCTGTTTTATTTGTGCTGGCAGCAATAATTCTATTCGCATGGTGTTACTTGAAAGCAGGAAAGCAACATCAGTATCTAACAATTTGCCATAGCCAAATGAATCGGGAATAGATTGACATTTTTCGTTACTGTCCCATTGCAGATCAGAGGACAGGCTGTCGTGAAAAACTACAGTCCGGTTCGTACTAGTCCTTGTCCTTGTCCTTGTCCCTAAAGGCCGTATAGGCCGTAGTTTCAAGAAAAGTTCTTGGCCAATCCAGTCATTTTTTGGCGTGCAGAAAGTTAAGCCCGGTTCATAGTTGTCCGTAAGGGCTGTCCGTGTCCGTAAGAGTAGTTTGATTCACAGTTGTCCGAATGTCCGTAATAAATTGTCCGTGAGTGTCTGTAAGGGCTGTCCGGATGTCCGAAAGTCAAGTTGAATTCAGTTCAACTTGTGTCCGTGTCCGTAAACAATTAGCCAATCAGATTGTAGCCTTTGTAGTCACGTGACGTGCGTGCACATTAAATTCCTCCGCGCATAGTAAAATAATGATAAATTTGTCATAATTTTCGCTCAACAGCTTGCCTTCTATGTGTGTAGAACGTTTTTATTGATTTTTCAAAACTTGCGTTCGCACACTCGTCTGCTGCGCAGAAAAGGTGTTGGGGTTATTTTATATGCATACACATTGTCCGTAGGGTGTTCGTAGCAGGATGAATTAATGCTGCTGACGGACACGGACACGGACAAGTGTTACGGACAACGTTCCGGACACGGACACGGACAACTACGGACAGTTCCGCACTACTATGAACTAGGCTTTAGGATAACTTCCACATCGTAGGCAAAAAAATTAGTTCGAACACTTTTGCCAATATTTCACAGCAGACTACCCAAATTTGTCCTTTTCCCTGTCCCTTTGTCGCTAAGGACAAGTATGAACCGGGCTCAAGTTGAGACAATCGTAAAAAATATTGTGTCCGGAGATGCACGGGAGCAATCGGCGAGGGGGGTGGTCCTGGTTTTGCTTGATTTCCAGGGGGGGAGGGGGGGTGGTTCTTGATAGAGGGCGCCTGGTGTCTGAGGGAGGAGTGTCACCCCCCTACCCTCACCCCATGTGCATCTATGATTATGACCCTTGTGTTAAGGTTGTACAGTGTCATACTCTTTTATGTCTTGCCCTACTACCGTCAAAACTTGTAAGGTCAGTGGTACTTGTGGTAGTCTTTTTTACCTGTATTTGTTAGAATAGTATTATAGTATTGATATACTCGTCATTGTAGTGTGATAGTTATTATTTATTGTCCAATTGTAATTTTATCGATGTTTTAATAAACTTGTTGCTAACTTGAGCTTTGACTATTGTAAGTTTCTATATATAGTGATGCAATAATTACAGTAAGTGTAATCAAGTGCACAAGTTTGTAGTAGAATTTTGCTGGTTTCGTTTATGCAAACGGTAGCTTGTAGTAGTAAGCAGGAGACTCTGTTCTTGCTGCTAGTATTTTGATAGTTTTTAGGCCATAGCTAAGGCCATGGCCTAAATTTTTTCGGATTGGCCTAAATTTTTTCAGCGATTGAGGCCAGCTGGCCTAAACTTTCAGCTGCAGATGGAGAAAAATTTTCTGATACATCTCCAATTGACTAAATTTGGCCTAAAAATCAAAATTTTTCCCATTTTTTTGGGGGGGCTACCGCCAGTGTTTGTGACCGGCCGCGAAACCCGCCGGCCGCCGGCCGTCTGGCTGGCGGTCGGGCCGGCAGAGAAGTTCGGCCGGCCGGTAAAAGCCGGCCGGCCGGTGAAAACTGGCCGGCCGGCCGGCTGCAGCTGCTGAATTTGTGGATTAAACCAATTGATCCAAGTCCAGAGTGTTATTTTAGCATAAACTTAGGCTGCCGGATTGTTAACTCGGCCTAATTTTGTCAGTCGGTTGAATATGGTTGGCCGGCCGGCTGACTTTAGCCGGCCGGCCGGTCGGCCGGAAATTCTGGCCAGTCACAAACACTAGCTACCGCCTGCAGATCCTGCCACTTTGTGGCTTACTATACATACCTTGTTAGTATCTTTCATCAAAGCCTATGCATGTATATACAAGTACATACGTTATGCTGCATTTGCATGAGTACACGAGTATATTATGCTACATTTACACTGTCTGATGTGACGTTCCCATCTTGTCTAATTTTTGTCCGAAAAAATATCTGATACGTCTCCAGTTGACCAAATTTGGGCAAAAATTGAAAAAGTTGCTAATTTTTTTCTTCCAATTTTCAAGACACCAAGAAAGGTTTTTCGCTGATGTACTCAAGTTAGGGTAGGGACGCCCCCCCAGAGCCATACATGAGGCTATTTTGGACGCAAATTCGAGGCCTTGAGGTCATACTCTTCCTGTTATGTACTCTTGTTAGGCATGATAGTAAATGGCTGTAAATGATACGGTATCACCATTGAATTGCTTCAAAACTAACTCTGCCTAAATTGTATTAATTTTATTTGGTGTCTAAGTTATCTTCCGCTTCCGAGTATCAATTCTTTAAAGTATATGTATAATATCAAGAGTGCATAATAAGAAGAGTATGACACTCGTCCAATTCCTGGCAGGGGTCGGAATTACAACCTGCGACCATTAACTCCAAAAACAGGCCACGAATTGGACCATAGTACCACCCCCACAAACTGGACCCCGGTCCAAAACGTGGCAGGGGTACCCCCCCCCCCCACAAACCCGACCCCGGTCCAAAACGTGGGGGGGTACCCCCCCCCCACAAATCAGACCCTAGTGGTCAAAACGTGGGGGGTACCCCCCCCCCACAATTTGGACCCCGGTCCAAGTCTTGGGGGGGGGTACCCCCCACAAATTGGACCCCGGTCCAAATCTTGAGGGGGGGTACCCCCCCCCACATTTTGGACCCCGGTCTGAAATTGGACCCTAGTAGGGTTGTTTCAATTATGGAATTATTTTCAATTTCAATACCATTATCAATTTTTTGCCCAAATTTTTTCAATTTCAATACCATTATCAATTTTTTGCCAAATTATTTTCAATTTCAATACCATTATCAATTTTTTGCCCAAATATTTTCAATTTTAATACCATTTCAATTTTTTTCTCGAAATATTTTCAATTCAATTTCAATTTTGCAAATATTTTCAATTTCAATTATTTTTCAATTTTTTAGCGTAACTGCTGAGGCTTTTTTAATAAGTAATGTTATGATAATTGTTTTTCCATAAATACAAAAATGCGCTAAATTACACGCACCGCGCACGCACCACGGTACTTATACGATCCAAAATTTCACAGCCGATTTGATCAGGCCATCTAACCTTACTTAATCAGCGATCCGATTCGATCCACATCACTAGTTATTAGTGATTTTTTAAATTTTATTTTTTATTTTTATTTTAAGTTATTCACCTGACTTGTTTGTAAAGAAGAAAAACAGTTGATTTCGCTGATGCAAAAAATTTTTACTCAAAATAGTCTGCATCAGTTTATCTGAGCTGACAAACGAACTTGAGATGGTCCTTTTCTTAACAAAGTTTTCGGGAAATTTTGATTGGATGCACCTGATCCAAAATTTTTCCGGATACGTAAGCGTGACCGAAACATTATTTTTGTCATTGGTTGCCCAAACATCAAGCTTCATTTTGATACGTTTTTCTTACGTCAATGTGTCATGTGGCCCGAGATCTAGCCAATCAAATTTTCAGTTATTCATAATTGCGACTTGATCATAAATGGCTCTTTGCCCCTACAATAACAAAAGTTCAAGCTGATAATAAAGAGACGTACGCTCAATTGAAAATAATAATTGAAATCAGACAATTTCAATATCAATTACGTTTCAATCATGGCTGTTCACCGACACATGCTACATGCACAAAAAGGCATACAGACAAGACTTCGTTCCAGCATCAGACATGCTGTGAAGTCAACCAGCCCAGCATAATTGATATTGAAATTGAAAGTATAGTTTCAATTTCAATTTCAATCAAAATATTTTCAATTTCAATACCATTATCAATTTTTGACCAAATTATTTTCAATTTCAATACCATTATCAATTTTTAGGCTAATTATTTTCAATTTCAATATCAATTAATAATTGATATTGAAATTGAAATTGAAAGTGGGTTTCAATGATTAAATGAAATAATTGAAACAACCCTAGACCCTAGTGCCAAATCACAAAAATTTTGCTCAAAATGCAGTTTTCGGCCAATCTGTGCCCTGTTGGGGCTACTCAGCCTCAACTTTTGGCTTGTGGGGTTGCCGACCCCTGCGAGGCCGG
The DNA here is from genome assembly GCA_030248245.1 of Trissonchulus sp. WLG1_4. Classification (NCBI taxonomy): domain Eukaryota; kingdom Metazoa; phylum Nematoda; class Enoplea; order Enoplida; family Ironidae; genus Trissonchulus; species Trissonchulus sp. WLG1_4. The sequence goes on along the minus strand of JASANF010006878.1, from coordinate 19,792 downwards.
GTACAACCCATTGTATTCGTTTTTCTGGATGCTTTATTTGAAACATCAAGGGTCCCCCCTTGTGAACTTGAAAAAATTTTGGTAACGGATTGGTATGAAAACTTTTTTCTATGGGTGATTTAGGTCCCAAATTGCGGATCCGACAAGTGTTTTAGTTTGTGCCCGTCTGGACTTCCATACTGCCTCACCTAGGGGGTTAAAATGGGCAAATTTTCCAACAATGCGGATTCTTTGTTTTCTGGGGTAATTTGACCTCCTGAACACGAATTTGAGCTCCATTATTGTGTGTACGGCTCGCAAAAACCTGTGCGACCGCCTCCCCTCCAGAGAACCAAGGGGTCCAATTTTCTAATTTGAGACTTTGACGTCCCTAGAGGTAATTTGGGCATTTTGGGCATTTCGAATATACATTTTTTAATTTTTTTTAATTTTAAAGAAATTCAAGTTTTAAAAAATTTGACATTTTTTCAGATTTTTTTTTGAACGCTAATATTTGCTTTCCGGAATGCCGAAATAATTTTAAAACATCAAAAACACGCAATTGAAAAAATTTTAAAATTTTTATTTTTCCTAAAATTTTTTGATTTGTACCAATTTGAAGATTTTAAAACTTTTTTAAGACAATACAATCATACAATTACAATTCTAGGAAAAAATCTGAAAAAAGTCAAATTTTTTAAAATTTTAAAATTTTTTTAAAATAAAAAAAAATTTAAAAAATGTATTTTCGAATTGCCCAAAATGCCCAACTTACCTCTAGGGACGTCAAAGTCTCAAATTAGAAAATTGGACCCCTTGGTTCTCTGGAGGGGAGGCCGTCGCACAGGTTTTTGCGAGCCGTACACACAATAATGGAGCTCAAATTCGTGTTCAGGAGGTCAAATTACCCCAGAAAACAAAGAATCCGCATTGTTGGAAAATTTGCCCATTTTAACCCCCTAGGTGAGGCAGTATGGAAGTCCAGACGGGCACAAACTAAAACACTTGTCGGATCCGCAATTTGGGACCTAAATCACCCATCGAAAAAAGTTTTCATACCAATCCGTTACCAAAATTTTTTCAAGTTCACAAGGGGGGACCCTTGATGTTTCAAATAAAGCATCCAGAAAAACGAATACAATGGGTTGTACCCGGCCTCGCAGGGGTCGGCAACCCCACAAGCCAAAAGTTGAGGCTGAGTAGCCCCAACAGGGCACAGATTGGCCGAAAACTGCATTTTGAGCAAAATTTTGGTGATTTGGCACTAGGGTCCAATTTCAGACCGGGGTCCAAAATGTGGGGGGGTACCCCCCCCCAATTTTTGGTCCGGGGTCCAATTGGTGGGGGGTGTACCCCCCCACGATTTGGACCGGGGTCCAATTTGGGGGGGGGGGGGGTACCCCCCCACGTTTTGACCACTAGGGTCTGATTTGTGGGGGGGTACCCCCCCCCCACGTTTTGGACCGGGGTCGGGTTTGTGGGGGGGGGGGGGGTACCCCTGCCACGTTTTGGACCGGGGTCCAGTTTGTGGGGGTGGTACTATGGTCCAATTCGTGGCCTGTTTTTGGAGTTAATGGTCGCAGGTTGTAATTCCGACCCCTGCCAGGAATTGGACGAGTGTCATACTCTTCTTATTATGCACTCTTGATAATATTTATTTTCTAGGCATTGTATTTATATCGTTTTTATTTTTCCATTCATCAGATTGGTATCAAAAGAGAAATTTAGACAAACTCCCTCCCTTTTTATAGTTTGTGTGCAACTTCATTGTATAAAGTACAACCAAGAGTACATGTATAATGGGTAGAATATTATGACACTCCTCCCATTGGCCAGGTTGGCATCGCGTTTGCACATTAGATGATGATGGGGAGGTGACGCCTGCTGAGCCGAGATGGCTTTCCAGGCGCGTTGTGGCGTTGAGCGATGATTGGGAGATGATGATCGGTAGGCTGGTCAGGTGATGATCACTGGCAAGGGATTGGCTGGCGATGATGTCGGTGGGAAGAAGACGCTGGACCGTTTGTTTGGCGGGAAAAACGACCGTTGGATTTGGCGGGAAGAAGCAGGAAGTTTTGGTGGGAAGATGGAGCTAAAATTAGAAACAGGAAGTGGGGGGTGGATAAGGACTCACGATGATTTCAGAGCTAGAGAGCCCAGTTGCACATTATTGGCCAATAAAGGTCCGAATTGGTAAGCTACTATAGGTATGCCCCAAGCGGGTACTGAAAAGTCTCTAAACAGGTCCCGCAGCGTACCTGAATGGGCTCTGCAGTGTGCAAACTAGGCATGGGCACGTTTACAAAAATCTGTAAACGTTTAAACGCTCGCGTTTACAGATGAGAAAACGCGTTTAAACGTTTAATACATACTTCAGGATTGAAGTTTATTTCACCTATAACTACGGTTCTGTGGTGAATATCTTTCACGTGTGTAGTAGGGTTGTTTTGATGTGGAAACTGCATCAAATCAGAACTAATTTTGATGCAGTTTTGATTTTTGATGCACCACATCAAATCAAATCAATTGCTTTTAGAATTGTACTGCATCAAATCAAAACTATTTTTACAGCTGTCGCATCAAATCAAATCAAATCAATTGGATTTTTCCCCGCTTAACATCAAATCAAATCAAAACTTCTAAAATTGGCTAGTTTTGATTCAGTTCTGATGCAGTTTTGATATAGTTTTGATGCAGCTACAAATTTGCGCAGTTTTACACACAAAGGGCATTGATTGAGGCCGCGTATGTACGTATGTACATATGTATGTTTCTTCATGTTCAAAAAATAATCTCTAATTTCCGCAATCTAGGTTAGGTCGTTCTACCACATGTTGCACAAACTGCAATTTTTTGCTTGCCTCAAATTTCAATTTTATTTTTATTTTATAATCTTTTTACGCGGACCCACCTTAGGCCGATCTTGCGCTTTAGCTTTGGCCGGATCACAGATGATATTCTGAAAATATCAAAGAAAGACAAAATTTACGACCGGATTGGAATCGAAACACTACCCTTCCGTTTCCCAGTCCGTTGTGTGGGTAAAATCCAGCCCCAGCTCTAGCCTCAACTGGGTTAAACCCAGCCTCGGCCCCATCACACCCCAGCCCCAGCCCCAACTTGGTAATTTCCAGCCCTATCCCTAGCCCCAGTTACCTAAAAGTTGGTGAACATTAGCACGGGTATCAAATAGGCAAACCTATGATATGGGGCTGTGCTCTGTTTGTTACACGGTACTGGAGATCGGCGGCTCCAGCAGACGGCCCGGACCCGGCCCGACTGCACTGCGGCCCGGGCCGCGTGGGAGCGGGTCGACGGGACCAAGCGGCAGCGGCTCCACCGAGCCGATTCCCGGCCAACACGTTGGGCCGGTTCCGGGCCGCTGGCTTGCCCCGCGCGGGCCTGGTAAAAAATTCTGCGGCCCCCGGCCGACCCGGGGCCGCCACTTGGCTTAGCGGCCGATCTCTACACGGTACGATCCGTGTACGCGCGTGTAACCGTGTACGCGCTATGCTTAGCGTGGCGAAAATTGGTAGTCCCCTTGGTAATTGGTAGACTTGGCTGTTCTATTTAAAGCCGGAGTTCTATTCAAAACAGGGGTTCTGTTCAAGACAGGGGCTTTATTTGAGAAAATACGGTATGTGTGCTTCAGACACACTTTTGACCTGAGGGTGATTCGGTGTAGCAGTGATTCGGCCAGCAGAGCCGTGACACAGAGTACAGACACATCCAGTTGAACCTGTATCAAAAATTTGCCTATTTGATAGCGGTGCTGGCTGGAGCGCCGATGCTAGGGACGGCTATCCAAATTTGAAGTACCCACCACCCACTACCGAGAGGGAATTTGAATCACATATTTCTGGGACCTGCGGACCAACGCTCTATCATTGAGCTTGGGCCGATGATGAGCTGTCGTTGACCCTTTAAGCACGCTAAGGGGCCATCTTGCTTCACAGCATGATAAATAGTAAATTTCCCAGCAGAAATGTACGGAAGCAATCTGCGAGAGGGATGCCCGACCCCCGGCGTAGAGGAGGCTGGTTCTGGTTTTGTTTGTTTTCCGGCGACAGCATTAAAGTTTTAGCAGTTTTTTGATTATAAACTTATTTCGGAGCACTTTTTCGGCAGTCACAGATGGTTTGTTGAGAAAGGTGCCTGCTGTCTGAGGGGTGGGGGTGAAGATTGACGACTCGCCTAAGTGAGGGGTGGTACCGTTTTACCCCTGTACCCTATGGGCATTTATAGTTCCAACCATTAATTGCCTTTTTGCACAATTTTCTAATTTCTTACAAATCCCTTTTAACAGAGACAGCTCTAACCAGTTGACACATAGAAGAGTCATACCGATCTAATATTGTGATTAAATGTTAAAAAGTTAATTACTGTAGGTATAACAATTAATTATAACAACACATCAAAACTGCATCATAACTGCATCAAAACGCATCAAAACTAAAATCTCAGATTTTTCACAACAAATCAATTAAAAATTCAACTTCTCACATCAAATCAAATCAAATCAATTGCTTTTCAGGACAGCTGCATCAAATCAAAACTAATTTCAGAACCCCCACATCAAATCAAATCAAATCAATTGAAAAAAGCCACATCAAAACAACCCTAGTGTGTAGTATAGGATGAAACGCGTTTTCCCGTTGTAAACGTTTTTTGACCGTTTAAACGTTTAAACATAAACGCGTTTAAACGTTTAAACGGTTACACAAGTGAGCGTTTAAACGCGTTTAAACGGTTAAACAAGTGAGCGTTTAAACGCGTTTAAACGGTTAAACAAGTGAGCGTTTAAACGTTTAAACAAGTGAGCGTTTAAACGCGTTTAAACGTTTAAACGGTTAAACGAGTGAGCGTTTAAACGCGTTTAAACGTTTAACCGGTTGAACAAGTAAGCGTTTAAACGCGTATAAAACGTTTAAACGATTACACAGGTAAGCGTTTAAACGTTTAAACGTTTAAACGCGTTTAAACTTTTTAACGTACTAAACGTTAAACGGTTCGAAAACCGCGTTTTTTGAACCCGTAAACGTTTAAACGGTTCCAAACCGTTTAAACGGTTCAAACCGTTTAAACGTGCCCATGCCTAGACTGCGAACAAGCATGTACCCAACTGGGACTCTTTTCGCAAGGCATCAGCCAATTAGATTAGAGCTGCCTTTTAGCACCGCCCACAACTCGAGATTACGGTGCTTAACCAAATCTGATTAGTTGATGACTATTAAAAGATCTCGTTTGAGAACGTTCTAAATTGGTTATATTTGAAGTAATTTTTTCTTACTTTTAGTGAGTACGTGCCCATTTGGTACATTGCAGCTGCAGGACCCGTTTGCGCCCTAGTACAGTATGTATACCTACCTAATTGGGACCTTTTTGGCCGCTATTGGCATCCGCGATCTCAAGCTGGCCAATGGGAAGAGTGTCATACTTTTCTAATTATGTACTCTTGGTACAACAAACAAATCCACGGACAACATAGACATCAAGAGTATGTACGTTGTAGTATGTGTCTTCTAATACAGAGTGAGACACTATTACATATACTCTTGTAAACATTAAAAAACAACTCGTCAGTTGAATTTGAAATATATATGCGCAAGTAACCGCTGTGTGTCATATCGTATCTGGTGCTATTAACAGTACTTAACCCGACCTTTTTATTGGCTTTGGCAGTTTCTTCACATTTCTTGCTATTACGAAACCCAAATCTAGCTGTGTGCATCAATTAGAAGCAGTGCTCTAGACGTCAGCAGTACAGTAGTGAGAATCGAAGTCTCATAAACCGTATCTTAAGTTTTTACCGAATACCAAGAAATGAAGATATATCATTCAAGTTCAAGTATTGTATTTATATCATTTATTAATGTTTTTCAAATATTTAAAGTATCATAAACTCTGCTTCTCGCTGAAATTGATTCTGAAGACTCTACACCCACTTTGTCGAAGTTGATGTTTTAACTTTTTACGTAACAACCAGTTGTGACTTGGAACTTATTTTGTGAAATTTCCCATCTAAATTTAATTTCATTAGTTCAAAAATTGTCTCTCATTTCGGTGTCTGTGCGTATGCTGCAGCGAAACTGTAGTGCAGTTTGTAACTGTACACGCGACCGTAACTAGTTTGCCTTTAGTGTTTGCACTGTACCAGTGTTCCTGTTACTGTGTGGTGTGTACACACGCGACGTGTTTCACAAGCATATATATTTGCCACTTTAACCAAACTTATTCTCGAGTTAAGCCTATTCTTATTCTCTGTCGCTATTTTCTTATTTGTGTACATGTATGGACCCCCCCCAAAAAAACGAATTCAGGAGGGAAGGGGTCCCAGGGCGAAAAAAATAGAGGAAGGGAAGGTGCCGGCATATGCAAAAGTTTTTGTCCAGAACATCTTTAGTGTATTTTAGCATTTGAAGAAGTATTTTTACGTTTTTTAGTATTTTTATTAAGCACTCGACACTTAAAAATTAACGTTTTTGGTGAAATTAAGGCAATTTTTACCTAAATTTTAGCCAGAAAAGTTGCGTGCGTGTTAGGGAGGGGTCTCAAAAATTATTAGGCTCAGGGTTAGAGGGGTCACACACTGCCACCAGGGGGGCAAAGGTACCCATAACTGCTGCGATGTCAGCCTGCATATAAAATGTTGAAAATGATGTTATTACTTTTCAGCATGCCCTCGATTCTGAGCAAGTTTCAGACGCTCCCCACGGCCTTGACCATTTCTGGCTCGATTATGGCCAGTTTTGCCGTCGCTTGGTTTCGCCAGCGGAAGCAGTTTTTGTCGCATTGTCGCGCAATTGCTACACTTGCTGCGCGCTCGGCGCAAAAGCAGAAAAAGGGATCCCAAAACTTTGGCTGATGTACGCAATATTCTACGTTTACTGCGCGTTTTGGTGCCAGGCGTTTTGACGCAAGAAGCTGGATTCTTGATTCTAGTCGCAGTTGCGCTCATTTTCAGGACTTACGGTGATCTGTGGGTGATTAATAGCGATACAGCCATCGAAGCGACCATTATTTCGCGTGACTCTGCTCAATTTTATAGAAACTTTTTCAGCTATATTCTTTCCTTTCCAATTCTATCCGGACTCAATAATCTGCTAAAATTAGGTCTAAATAACTTGGAACTGCTATTCAGGCGTCGTCTAACGCAGCACTTATATGCCAAGTATATGGAGAATGCGGCCTTTTACCGACTAATCAATCTAGACCATCGACTATGCAATCCCGATCACATATTGACCGAGGACGTGCATAAATTCTGCGAAAGTATCGTCATGCTGTACTCGAACGTTTCCAAGCCGCTGCTCGACAGCGTGGTGTACGCTCTGATGATCGTGCAACGCGTGCAAGCCCGGGAACCGACCCTGTTCGCCATCTACATCCTGTGCTGTTGGGCTGTGGACACGATGGCCCGTATGCAAATTGGCTGGATGACTGCGGCCGAACAGCACCTAGAGGGTCAGTTTCGACACGCCAACGCACGACTGCTGAGCCACAGCGAAGAGGTGGCCTTCTATGGCGGCAGTGGGTGGGAACACTCGGCCCTGAAACGCATGCTCGACAGGCTGAGACAACATGTGAGCATTTTCAACATCCATCAAGTCTGGTATGGCTTCTGGCATGATGTGGTCGACAGTTCGGCCTACGCGGTGGGATATGCCATGCTGGCGGCTCCCTTCTTCAGTCCCACCAACCAGCGCATCAATCGGCTGCAGCGTATGGGACTGATTGTGGAGTATGTGAGCAATGGGAGACTGATGCTGAGACTGGCACAGGCCGTCGGGCGGTTGGTCATGTCGGCTCGCGAGTATCCCAGAGCGGTGGGACTGGCGACCAGGATTAGCCAGCTAGAGCACGTGCTACAGGAGGTGCAGCAAGGATACTTTGTGCGGCACAGCGCGGCTGATAAAGGCTCAAAGTCAAAACTCAGCCAGCTGAGACAGTGGGACCCCACCCGTCAGGGAGAGGTGGTGATCGCTGATAATATAATCCGATTCGAAGACGTGCCGCTGATCACACCGAACGGAGATGTGCTCGTGGAAAGCATGTCATTCGAGGTAATAGACCATTATTTGATTGTGTATGCGTAGGTGCGGGAAGCCGGGAAGCCGGTGTTCCGGGTACTGGGCGGGCTCTGGGACTGTGGGACTGTGGGATAGGGGGACTAGAGTGTGTTTGCTGTGCTTCAGGTTCGGAGCGGTGTGAACGTGCTGGTGTGCGGTCCAAACGGGTGCGGAATGAGTTCGTTGTTCCGGGTGCTGGGCGGGCTGTGGGATAGTGAGAGTGGGACATTCGTGTGGGACACTGGGACATTAGTTTGAGACTGTGGGACAGTGGGACATTAGTTTAGATTGGTACAGTGGGACATTTGTTTGGGACAGTGGGTAATTAGTGTGGGACAGTGGGGCAGTAGTTTAATGCGGGACAGTGGCATACATGTCCACGAGGTCTCGGTGTGGGGGGTGGTTAGTCCCGGATTCTCAAATCTTGGGAGGGGGGACTAAGGGGGATAATGGGGCTACTGTGTTTGCTGTGCTTCAGGTTCGGAGCGGTGTGAACGTGCTGGTGTGCGGTCCAAACGGGTGCGGAATGAGCTCGTTGTTCCGGGTGCTGGGCGGGCTGTGGGATAGTGAGAGTGGGACATTCGTGTGGGACACTGGGACATTAGTTTGAGACTGTGGGACAGTGGAACATTAGTTTAGATTGGTACAGTGGGACATTTGTTTGGGACAGTGGGTAATTAGTGTGGGACAGTGGGGCAGTAGTTTAATGCGGGACAGTGGCATACATGTCCACGAGGTCTCGGTGTGGGGGGTGGTTAGTCCCGGATTCTCTAATCTTCGGGGGGGGGGGGCTGCGGGGGATAGTGCGACTAGAGTGTGTGTGTTGTACTTCAGGTTCGGAGCGGCGTGAACGTGCTGGTGTGCGGTCCGAACGGTTGTTGGGCGGGCTGTGGGACAGTGGGACTAGTGCGTATGTGTTGTGCTTCAGGTTCGGAGCGGGGTGAACGTGCTGGTGTGCGGTCCGAACGGGTGCGGGAAGAGCTCGTTGTTCCGGGTGCTGGGCGGGCTGTGGCCGTTGTGGGGCGGGCGCCTGACGAAGCCTTGTGCGGGCTCCCTGTTCTACATACCGCAGCGGCCGTACATGGTGCTGGGGACTCTGCGCGACCAGATCATCTACCCCGACTCCTCTGTGCGCCGGGGGCTGTCGGACGAGGCGCTGGGGCGCTGGCTGGACTTGGTGAGTCTGTCGTACCTGCTGGAGCGCGAGGGCGGCTGGGACGCGGTGCAGGACTGGATGGACGTGCTGTCGGGCGGCGAGAAACAGCGCATCGCCATGGCCCGCCTCTTCTACCACCAGCCCCAGTTCGCCATCCTCGACGAGTGCACCAGTGCCGTCTCTGTCGACGTGGAGGACAGTCTCTACGCTCACTGCAGGGCCAACCACATCACGCTCATCACTGTCAGTCACCGGTACGCCCTGCGCAAGCACCACGACTTTTGTCTCCAGTTTGACGCTAACGGCGGCTACACGTTTGCGCCCATTCGCTGAGTCTCTTCTCTTTGTATCTACATCTATTGGTTCTATCTCAGGAATTAACACTTTTGCTGTGGTTTGAGACAGCGGTTGCTGATTAGAAAGAAATTGGTGGACTTAAAATAAGGGACAGAATGTGATTGATACTTTGCAAGAACACGTCATCGCAAGGGAATGAGACGTTCGAGTTTTGCGGCGCAGTCATCGCAGCTATGCTTTTTCGAGGATTCGTTATGTTTCAAAAGTAGTTCGGAATTCGCTCAAGGTTTCTGATACTTCCTTACAGAGTTTCAATCAAACTTTTGGAAAAAGGTTTAGGCTTGGGCTGAGATTCACCGAAATCCAAGATTAGTCTTAGTTTACGACGAAATTTTGAATTTGCATACTCGAAAGCATTCGCAATTGCGTTGGACAGCTCGCCATGAAGTTTGTCTTAGCGTTCATTCTTTTACCGGATTAAAGGGTTAATTTTGATCACACTAAACCGTTTAAAAATTAAGCTTAAAAATGCCATTCCAAAATCTCCGGATTAAACTGACTGAACTTTTAGCGCGCTGCTTTTTAATTGTACTAAAAGGACTTAAGGATGCACGATAATGTTAAGCGTGCATGTTAAATCCGTTTAGTCCAGTGGTAGTTTTGGAATAGGATCAGACTGAAATTAAGCCGCTGACTTATTGTAACTCGTTTAGTCCGTTCAGTCCAATTATTTCATTCCCAAACCTCGGACTAAAATAAGTCCATTCCGTTTAATCTGGTAAAGGGATAGAGCCTTAGTCGTCTACCTTTTTATTGCTCTTTCTGATCGATGGCATCGATCAGTGTGAAATTTAAGTGTCTGCAGTATTGTTTAATATATAATGATCTATAATTAAGGGTGATAACCGGCCACTATTCGCTCCCAAAAAGCCACAATCAGTCTAAAATCCTCATTTTTGGCCGAAAATTCAGCAAAAAGACCCTTTCCTCCGAACTGAGATTCTGCTGTTTTAAAGATATGGCTAAAGACGCTTACAAATCATTTATTGATATTATTATTGGGTTATTGATAAATACACTCGCTAATGTATCGACTTGGGTATGATTTTTGTATCCTTTGTTGGAGACAGTGGCTGGTTGTCTGCTCCTATGAACTGGACCAGTATCCAAGTTTGCATTCCCACGTATCACAAACTAAATACCCCTACTAAAACTGTCCGTTTATGCTAATTTACGTTAATATATACCGTTCAAACGATTCCATTCCTAAAACTTCGGATTAAACGGAATTAAGGTGGTAGTTCCAGAATCGCAAGGTTTCTTACACAAGCATTTTTCAAGGCTCGTTCTCATAGCAATCAGTGAAAAGAGTCTAAATTATTATAACAACAATAGTTATAGTAACAATTTCAAAACAGGATTCAAAACTGTAGTGTATACGTAGATTTTTTTAATTATTGATAAAATTACGACTTTAAGGCTAGCTACTGCGTTAAATTTCAATTTAATAAGCCAACGTATGTGTTATCTAGCCTTATCTTAATATTGAAATTTTAAACTAAGTAAAAACTGCTCTGGGCATTTTTTGGGATAGTTCACTAAAGTCATAGTATCTTTCCCCATAGTTAATAATTATTGTGCAAGAACATAAACTGCTATTCTCAAAAGTTACATAATAGTGTCTCACTCTATATAGAAGAAGGTCTGCTATAATAGAGTGAGACACCATTATGTACTCTTGCTATGGAACTGCCACCGTGACTTCAGGCTCCCTGCCTTTTAATCGGATTAAACGGACTTATTCACCTAATGTCAAGCATGTCTGATAAATGTTTTTAGTTCGGTGATAGTTTAGGAATGGGTTCAGACCAAACTTAAGCAGCTGTCTTATTGTAACTCGTTTGGTCGTCTATGTGATTCCTAAAGCTCCGACTAACAGAAGTCCAGTCCGTTTAATCTGGGGTAAAGAAATGGGCTCGCCCTAAGTTAGCATGTGACGTTGATGTTACAGGGATTCAGCTACCAGTATTTGTGTTTCAGTCTTTGATTGATATTACGCCGTTCTTATATTTATTTACAGTCGATTAAAATTAAAATTTTTGAATAATAAACTGTTGTTTTTTGTAATGTACTGTAGGTATGTAGGTAGAATATATATTATTACTAATAGGTACTTTAAAATTAACAAAAATGAACTGCCAGTGCCCAGCAGATGTAACCTTATGTACCAAAAGGGTTAACTTTAGGATAACTTTGCATTACTTAAGCATGACTAGAGAAGTTTTTATTGGTGGTTCTCCAATCAACTGTAACTAAGCTCCACCCACAATTCACCAGCCGTAATCCAATCCAACGCTGCTACTGTAATGTGGGGTTCACTTGGAGTTGGGCCATATTTTCTGGTTAAGATGTTCTGACCTGCGTGTTGTGGTTGAGCTTACCTAACGTTCCATGATCTTACTTTTACACTATCTGCATTCTACAGTACACAACCTTTACAATCGTTTTATTGAATTATGTCAGCAAACAAGACATTACACATCACAAAAAAATTGGCTTTGATTTATGCAAGTGTACAAAACTAAAGGCTCGAAAGACAAAAGGTATGTAGGTTTCAAGTCAGTTAGCTTATATGATTGGGCTGGTTGTTAGACATTACATCTGATCGGGCGAAAGTATGAATCGATCATCCGTTTGAACCTAAGCCTTACGCCCGTATGTCCCAATGTCAGTGCAGAAGTATCAATCGACCCATTATGGACATAGGCGCGGATTGGGTTAATTTGAAGTGGGCTTTTTTTAGATTAAGGCCCGGTTCCTCCTTGTCCTTAAGCTTAAGGACATAGGGATAGGGTCAAGGACAAATTTTGGTCAGCTGCTATGAAGAATTGACACAAGCGTTTTGACTATTTTTTGCATAGGATCTACAAGTACGATCTCAAATTTTAATTGTGCGTAAAGTTGGCTTATTTAGCTATACAGTTTTCTAGAAATCGATTATGGTCAAAGCGATAAGAAAACGGACAAGGACGAGTATGAACCTGGCTTTAGACGGTATCAGCCTTTTTCTCCGGCATCTGACTAGACTTTCCGGCCGGCCGCGTCACAGTTTCCATGATGGTATTCATGAAATCACATAAACTGGAGCCCAAAAGTAGGGCCCAAGCGATGGGGAGCAGGAAAATACAGGCTGCCAAAAAAATAACTCCGCCCAGGAGAGACAAAATTCGCTTCGGTGACCCCACAGGCCAACTGTAGTAACAATCACAGCAAAAATTGTAGGGGAAGGAAATACAGAGAATCCAGGTTACCAAAAGTGGTAGAATGATCAAAGCTACTAAGGCTGATGTGAGGCCAAACAGGAATTTCAAAAACCAGTGCTCCAGCGGGAATCGAGAGCAGAAGGACTTCAGTCGGTAGCTCCGAATTTGACAGAAGGATGACCAGTGCGAAAAACAATTTCCCGTTTCGTCCGACTGCCCGCAAAACCAGCAGAATTGAGCCAAACACAGAGTGCAGGTCACAAAGTTGCAACCGCCCTCTTTGGTGATCCAGGATTTGCACCCGGGGCATCGTTTCACATTCGGACCTAGCCCAGACGCGGTTCGGTGTTTGGTCTTTGCACATTTGTCCTCATGAGACGGTCCCCTGCATTTAGTGCACACCTCCGTACGACATAGGGGGCAGCGGAAATTGGGGCACTCCAGGGGTTTGCACACAATGACCACAAAAGGACAACCGGCTCTCGTGCAATGGACAAGCGAGCTGTCGTTCTGAAATGCAGTTCGGATCTGGATTTTGTCCCATAAATTGAGCAGTTCAGGCTGGTTGGCAATGTGGGGGAGAATGTCCTCGGTGTGCAATGGTTCCGTACAGGCAAGCTCAGGGCACTGGATTTGGGGGCGACCGTTTTCGAGGCAGGCTACAAGATACTGACGCAGACAGAGGCGACAAAATTGATGCGTGCAGTTGCGCAGCGGCGACAGAGACGGGCAAGAGTCCAGGCAAATTGAACAAACTACCGATTCCATTGACACATTAATCGATTTCAGGCTAAAGGAGCACAAAAACACAAGCGTGAAGGCGAAAAACCGAAAATATGTGCTGATCTGATTCTCTATTCGAAACTTTCATTGGTTGACCGTTGAACTAAAACGTGCTGAACTTTAGCTGAGTAGAAGTGAACTAGGATGTAGTGAGTTAGCTCATATATATTCCTAACTCCAAGAGTACATAATAGGAAGCGAATTACACTCTTGCTATTATGCCTTCGGGCTTGCGTCCAATGCGGAGCGCAAAATAACCAGGCAGGACCCCGTCACACATGTGCAGCTAAGGAAATCTGGGGGGGAGCCGTCGACCGGGGGGGGGGGGGTGCGGAGCAACTTTTCCGGCGAATTTTGCTTAGTGAGCCACCCATTTTGCTCCCCGGCCGCTCAATTTAGCTTCGTGAGCTACTTTCAAAAAATTCTGGGGGGGAGCGCAGAGTTGGACGCGGGGCGGATTTTCGCTGCCCCGCCCCGCCCCGCCCCGCGGGGATCTTGCCCCGCCCCGCCCCGCCCCGCCCCGCCCCGCCCCGCCCCGGCCCCGCAGATTTTCGTTGCGAACTAAGACAACAGTAGTTTTTTAGCAGAAATTTTTTTGCTAAGTCGTTCAGTCAATATTTCACTTATTCAAATCGATCTAGTATGATAAGAGGTGCAGATTATTACTCTCAAAACTAGGTAGCCTGGGGTAGTACTAGAATTTTCAAAAGGGGGTCGAACCGCGGAACTTCTTTCCTCAGCAGTCAGCATATAGGTATACATGTTGCAGCTTGCGGATGTCGAGGGGCGCGGCCCCCAGAAGCAAAAATTTGTTGCACTTTTTGAAGATGTGGTTCACATCTCAAAATGTGATTTCGTTCAATTCACTAACAAAAACCCATTAATTCGGTTGGTCGATAGCGGCAACGTCCAGAAGCCAAACTTTCCCCATGTCTACATTCTACCTATGTTTTTTTCATGACGTATCTAAAAAAGTGATAAAGGTATGAGTGTCCATTTCTGCATAAACCAATTTCCACATTTGTATTACGTCAGGGGCGTAGCCAGGATTTTGAAAAGGGGGGGAGGTCGCACCTTGTCCACTTCTTTTGCTCACTCAGTGATAGCATTTTTGAAGTTAAAGTGAAGTTTTTAACGATTTTAGTACTTACACACGCATTGTAAACGCAAGATACTAAATCCCAAAGTTGCAGGGGTCTGAGGGCGGTAGCCCCCAGAAAAAAAGGGCGCTTTTTTCCAATTTTTAGACCTAATTTGGTCAACTGGAGACGTATCAGAAATTTTTTAGGCCGGGCGATAAAAGCCAAAGGGGGACCCTTGCAGGAAAATAGCATTTTTGCTCCTAGGCAGCATGTTTGCCCACCACTAAAATGACACCCCCCTGACGCCCTCGCCAGTAAATGTATAAGAAACAACGCTTTCGCATTGAGGTATGTACCTAGCCTATATGACAACTTCTTAGACCTCACCATTAAATATTCAAGCCTTTATTAACAAATGTCAAGCATAAACGTATTCGCAATTTTGCCATTTAAACTGACATATATGTACCTTAGAAAACGGTCAAAATATAGCTTGAATGTTTTGCTGCTTGAGTAGCACAAAAAACACGACAAATTCAAAAAATAAGTCGGTCAGTAAAAAATCGTAAATCCCTGCGGGGCAAGACCTCTGCCCCGCCCCGCCCCGCCCCGCGGGGCACCCCGCCCCGTGTCCAACTCTGGGGGAGCGGACCTGTCTGGGGGGGGGAGCGGGGTCCGGTTGGGGGGGAGCAATCCCCCCCCAATCCCCCCCACGCCCATGTATGGACCCCGTACTTAAGAGGGAGGGGTACCCCCTCAGTTCAGAACTGTGGAGAGGGATCCAATCCAAGGCATACTACATAGGAAGAGTGTCATACTCTTCCTATTATGTACTCTAACACTTAACTCACTAAAAGCCTTAGCCTAGATTTAGCACATTATGTACATATATTGCTATTTAATTGTAAATAACAGCACAGCACAACGAATTTGAATTTCCCGATTTTCTCGTGAAGGATTTGAGAACAAGCACACAAAGTAAAATTACTTCAGCGATACGGAATCAAGAAATTGGCTAAAAAGCACATAATATAGTAAAGTCTTAACATACTATCAAGAGTACATAATAGGAAATACACAAATACACATGCGGGTAAAAAAATAGCAATAACTAAAATTTAATAGCTCGCATGAAAAATGAGTCTTTGTTTGGGAAAGTCAGACTTATGGCGAAGAAACCCAAAAAATGAATTACATCAACTGAAATTTTCAACAAAGAAATTGCAATTTGCGCAAGCGTGTGTTACAATATCACCCAGTTTTCCAAAAGAGACAACAATGGATTACAAAAATTTTAAAATTTCATTATTCGCTTTCTCCTCCTGTGGCGCGACAGATGCAAGAATTAAACAGGGGACCTTATGCCTGGGCACAAAGTCACTGAGTCACGCCATCAATTTATTTGGACACTGGTGGGCTTATTTAATGGTCCCCAAAAAACCAGGGGGGACCGTTTCACTATGTAGCTGAATGGTGTAACCAAATTTACTCTTATTTTACTAACTAGATCTATATCTAGACCATATATGATAGAGCAGCAGGTATATACTTAATTGTCAACGTTTTGTTTTAATAATATATACATATTTTGATTCAGAAAAAGCGGGAAACTTGAGTGTTGCCCCCCACCATCCTATCCTAAACACTGCCTTAAATTTATCTCTATATACCAGTAATTTTGATTCCATAAATGAATGATCACAGCCTAATTGAGAGGGTGTCTGTGAGTTAATCATGTTTGGGCTAGCAGGTGCTGGTACAGTTATATGCCCTCCAGCGAAGAGTAGATATTTCACCAGGCGTTTTTCGACAGGGCTTTATTTAACACTGATTTTATGTCATTGTATTATTAATTATTGATTATTTATTACAATACAGCCCAATAGTAGCAAATACAAAGGTTTACTTTCATTTATTGTAAAAAATACAAAAATATCACAATTAAATCCAATCGATGGCTGCCCGACTTTTTAGGAACATTCAACATACACAGCTCTTTTAAATACTAATTTCCTGTGTGTCCTTGAAGAGTTTGTTGATTTCAAGTAGGAGATTGTGCAAGGGGACCGAGAATTTTATAAAGTCAGTCCACCCTGACAGCCGTATGTCCGTTAAATCGGCAAAATTGATCCTAAACCTGATCTCACGTATAGGTACATCATGCGTGATATGCTGATTTCGTAAATTTGCTAAATTACATAAATTTCGTATTATCTAATATAATTACCGGTATCTATGGTATTTATACCCAAGTATACATCATATTTATATCAAAAGTACCAAACTGGTATCAAAACAGGGTATATTGGGCAGTTTTGTTTCAAAATATCAGTCGCTGCAGATTCAGTGGAAGCAGTCTCTTTCCTCGTCGTCCATGATCATCTCCAAGTTCATGCTGCCCAGGTTCATGACTCCCTTGTTGATGTACAAATTCTTGGGCACCTTCAATTTCCACTTGCGCTGGCACGGAGTCATGCCGTCGTTGCAGTCGTGGTAGATCTGCGATTATTGCACAATTACTATTTGTAAGATTTTTGTAAACGTGCCCATGCCTAGTTCACACAGCCTTACTTTTTACTTTATACTTTTTACTTTTTACTTTTCACTTTGTACTTTTTAGTTTTGCAAAAGTGTTCACACAGGCTTACTTAAAGAAGATCACATTCAATTGGCTGGCTTTGGTACACTTGTATGTCAAAAAGAAAATCTTACCAATAACAAGCTCTTCTGCTGAGTGAGAAGCTGTTAGATGAGGCCTGAGAGTCAATATTCCATAGGAAATATTATACGCGGCCCTTCTTGTGGAAAAAAGATTTTAAATACCATTTTTCTGCACACATTCGCTGCTGAGTAGCTACAAAGTTTTTCAAATAACGACAAAAAATTGAATGGTAGACCAATTTTTGACGTCGAAAAATTGTATTTTTAAACAGATAAGAAAACTTGTGTTTTTAAAAAGAGAAGCCTCACCGAGATTTGAACTCGGATCACTTTGGAATCCTGAGTGCTAACCACTACACTATGAGACCTCTGGCAATATAGTAGAGACGCCAAAAGTGAACCAGTCCTAATGTGCACCATTCGGTTGTTCAAATGAATGTAACTTTAATGGTAATGCAAGTCTCGTCTTGAAAGTGGCACCATATGATAGAGGAATTAAATCACTATCCTCGACACCAGTTTGAAAGATGTGCGTACAAGAAGCAATGTACACTGCTGCAACAAACTTTTTTAACTGGAAAATGCGTGCTGTCAAAGTGGACAAGACCTCTGAACGTTTTTTGGAAAATCTTTAATAATATCAAAAATTTAGCGTAAAGTGAATGCATTTTTGACACTACTACACTCAAAAATTTTTGCTGATTTCGAATTTGTACAATATAAAACATAAAACTGCACGTAACGATCTTGAGACTTTGAGAGGCGTTTTTCTGCGGTGCACCAAATCTTGCAATTTGCCCCTAATGTGCACCACCCTAGATTTGAATGTGCACCAGGCGCCCTATTTTGCACCATTATTAAGACTGACTGTCTGTAAGGATCGACCATAGTGTGAAGGGGCAGGGACGTAATTTTTTCGACCATCTTCGATTTGTTTCAAATTTACATATATGGTAGCCCTATATGAGTGTATGAACTGTGCAAAATTTTAGCTGTCTCCCATCTTTCTGAGGCCAGATATGATTTCCCAAAATGTGCGTGCTTAGTCATTTTTTCCAAGTTTTGATCAAACTTGCTTTTCCGTTTATATCTGGCCAGTACTACACGAACCAAATGTCATATTGTAATGAAATATTTACTATACAATGCAAAATATTAGGGAACTTTCAAATTTACTTTACCTTGTTTACTTCTTGAGAAAATAAACTTTGACTGTGCCAATATTAACGTTTACGAATGAGCATTTTTCGAGTTTTTGATTAATAACTCGCAGAATACTTAGCAGTCAAAGTTTTGTTTATTATACAAATAGAGACACATATGTTGGTTATTAGTGTGCAAAAAATGAGTCAAATCGAAGTAGGGGTATTGAGCGATTTTTAAGCTTGCAATGTCCAACTTATATTAGCATTCATTGCAACTATGCCTAGTATCACTTAATGCGCTGTTACATATACCACACCCATTGATATGATATTCATTGTCAAAATAGTCCACATAATGTACAATTCTGCGCTATATTGGATCCGAAAATTTTGTAATCAGAATCTAATAAACATGATATAATTGTATGTTATGTGGACTATTTTGACAGTGAATCATATTGATAGGTGTGGTATATGCAACGGTGCATTACATGATACTAGGCAGGGTTGCAATAATATGCTAATCTAAGTAGAACAATTCGAGCTTGAAAATAGTTCAATAACCCTACTTCGATTTGGCAGATTTTTTACGCACAGACAACCAATATGTATGTCTATTTTTGTATAATAAATAAAACTTTGACAGCTAAGTATTGTCAAATTTACGAGGCAAAGCAAGAAATAAGTAGCTTTAGAATTTTGAAAATAATTCAAATTCTGCGCTATATTGGATCCAAAAATTTGGTAATCAGTATCTAGTAAGCATGATAAAATTCTACATTATGTGGACTATTTTGACTGTGAATATCATATTAATAGGTGTGGTATATGTGACAGTGCATTACATGATACTAGGCACAGTTGCAATAAATGGAAATCGAGGTAGCACATTTCAAGCTTGAAAATAGCTCAATTCCCCTACTTCGATTTGGCTGATTTTTTTCACCCAGATACCCATATGTATTTCTATTTTTGTGTAATAAATAAAACTTCGACTGCTAAGTATTGTCGAAATTACAAGGCAAAAACAAGAAAAAAGTAGCTTTGTAACGATAAAAATATTTCAAATTCTGCGCTATAATGGATCCGAAAATTTCGTAATCAAAATCTAATAAACATAATATAATTTGAATTATTTTTAAAGGTCTAAAACTACTTATTTCTTGTTTTTGCCTCGTAAATTTGACAATACTTACCAGTCAAAGTTTTATATTTTATACAAAAAGAGACATATATACAGATTGGTTATCTGCGTGTAGAAAATCAACCAAATTGAAGTAGTGCTAATGAACTAATTTTAAAGCTTGAAATGTACTACTTAGATTAGCATATTATTGCAACCCTGCCTAGTATCATG